>JAPYZI010000318.1:0-77981 GCA_030523105.1 Ophioninae sp. A BG-2022a | reverse complement strand
TTTTTTTTTCTCTTCCCTGCACCGGCTACTCGCATTCCACCCTTATTAGATTCGATCCGCGTACATGTACACCCTGTGTTTCCTACGCTAGGCTACTTTTGAATAAGAAAACATTCGCTTTTTCCCTATCCACTTTCCCAAATGTATTTTTTTAACGCCCCCCCCCCCCCCCCCCCTCCCCTCCGCCGATCACTTACGGAAACTCGAAACCACTTGAGTTTTATTTCCTTGAATTTGAAAATTCGAACATTCTCTCAGTTGACGTTTTTGTTTGAGCTTTTTTTTCTTCGATTTATCACTCGGTATCGCAGGCCTCGAGCTGTTGTTAAAAAAGCATCGGAGAACTGGTTAATGGGGATTGTTCATCTTCGATTATTACATTTATCAAAGATCAATTTAATTTTTATCAAATATTTTGATGACATACTTTTTATCGGTTTAGGAAACTTAATTAATTTTTTTTTGGACAATTCATAACCGAAATTGTTGAGCACGATATTTATAATGAAGTTGTTAAAAATGGTCGAATTAAAATATAAAAGGTTTTGATTGTTTCTTTATTATTTAATTATGACTGCACAAAATCGTGATTACTTATTAATTTATCATGAAATTATTATCATTACAATCAATTATTTAAGTTTCAATTTTCAGTTCTATGTGAATGAATGAATAACAATAATTTATCCAATTATAGTTATTCAATAATTCGATTGTCAATCGATTTATCAAATTGCGATGAATAATATCTGAACAATGGCAATTGCGTAAAAGTAATTTATTGAATTATTATTACAGCCCAAACAAACTAAATTAAATTATATTCAATATTCGATTTTTTTTCAGTAGTCGAGTTATACTCATTTATTAAACAATTATTATTATATCGTTATTATTATTCGATTAAATTATTATTAGTTATTGAATTATCATTAAATTATCCATTGATAATATAATGATAAATTAATTTCAAAACCATGTTTTTTGCCGAAAATTTTGTAAAATTTGAAAACATTTTGTTTGAATAGTCGTAAAAAATTTTTTTTAACTATTTTTCAAAGAAACGTACGCGTGTGCGTTTGCGAGAGAATGGGGGAGCTTTTTTCTACCCCCATCGCCCGGAGTCTTATGTGCACATTGCGTTCGTCGACCTCGAGTTTCGTAGGTCGCCCTCGAAACCGGATATCGGTAAAAATCCGAGGGTCTCCGAGGGTTGCTGAAAAAAATGGAAAATTACGGAAATTATGTAATAATCGTAAAATTAGTGAACGATTTCCGCCTGTTTTGTGCATTCAGGGATGTCGAGATATTGAATCGCACTGCGCTGAGGCATTATTTATCCCTGTTAAATAATTCGACGTAAAAATCGACTCGAGTAAATTTATAATTTTTCCGAGATTTCAGAACAGTGGTGAAAGAGCCACCCTTTCTTGGGGTTAAAAATGAGTCAGGGGGTGAAAAAAAAAATGACTGGTTCAGTTTCCACATTCTTTATCTGTTTACCGATTGATCACGAGGCCTTCGTTACGAAGAGGCCTCAGCTTTGCGGTTTTTTAAGGATTCATCGATTCAGCTTTATCGTTAAACATAGGAAGTTCTTGCTGTTGTTTTTTGCCGCTTGGAAAATTACGTAACCGAAAAGAAGTTTTCACTTTTCCGAACATCCGTTAAAATACATGAAAAATGATTGTAGGTAACATTTAAAGAAAAAAAAATGTATATTTTGTAAACATTTTTTATTGAAACATCGAACTTTTTATGGGGTTGAAGTTTGCAACCCCATTAAAGATTTTTTTCGTATAATACGAAATCAGACTTTCTGTATTAGATCATCCTTTAATTCCTTAATCTTTTTTATTCACTTTTTTAAACGTCTGATAAAAAAAAACAAAAACAACGAAAGTGGAAAATTTAATCGCGTGCTCTAAAAGTTCGTAGATTAAATTTTAAGCAAGATTTTTCATGAGTATTTTATCTTGGAAACATTGCAAATGTACGCGATGGAATTTGATGTTTTTTTTAAGTGATCGTTTTTAGAGATAACGTATAAATTATAAACCTTGTGTATAAAAATATCAGTTTTTTATTTAAGTTTGTAAAGAAAAAAAACAAAAGTTTTCGTCAAGGAAAAATCACGAGAAAAAAATGATCTAACTCACATCTCTTAACACAGCGTGCTTGCTTCAATTTTCATAATGGAATTAATTTCATTTGTCAATATAGTCGGATTGCAAACGACCTTTTTTTTGTGTTGCTGGAAAACCGAAGCCTTTTTAGCGAAAACAATGAAAATTTTCAGTATATTTAATAAGACGAAAAGTAATATTAATTATACGAAAAACGTTAATTCAAAAGTAATATTATTGACAAGAAAAAAATAATATAAAAAGTAATATTAATAATAAGAAAAAGTATATTGAATAATACGAAAATGTTTCAGAAAATAAAACAAAGGGCAATCGCATTTCTCATTTAATTTCTTTGGGTTTGTTTCGGCTATAACTTTGTCTATAAAAATATCAGTTTTTTATTTAAGTTTGTAAAGAAAAAAATCAAACGTTTTTGTAAAGGAAAAATCACAAGCAAAATAATCTTAATTAATTCGCTTACATAGCGATGCCTACGCCACTTTGAATATATTTGCTTTCGAAAAAGATTAAAAAAAAAAAAGAAAAATCAAATTTTTTCAACGCAGAATCCAAAAACTAAAAATTCCGCTTTAGTCTCAAAAGTTTAAGTTCTCAAATATGTAACATTGGACAGCGATAAGAAAAAAATGTTAATAACGTTGTTACTCAATTAAAAAGTGATCGAATCCTCAAAAAAAGGTTTTTCGGTTTCTGTAAACCCGTCGAACAAATATTCGAGACTAAATATCATGTCAACTATGCAAGACTTCGTCATGGCAGTTTTGCAACTTCCCCTGACGAGTCAACAAAAAAAACAAAGATTTGAAAAAAGGTTTTTCCTATGAATGAAGTTTTATCTACAGAGATCTCACCCTCGGACGATTTTCATGAGCAACCTCAGCGATATCGATGAAAATCGTTGGGGAAATCGTGACGAATTCGTATTGCTCGATACGTTATGTGGTGTATGCAACACGCGGGTTGTCTATAATGCAGCATAATTATTTTGCCCTTATTTCGCTGGGGTATAAAGCCGAGACGTATACGTTGAAAGGTGATTGGTCGTAAGGTACGGTGGACTCGGACGGGATTGGTCATCAGATTAAATGACCACGTGTCAGTGTGGTATATAACAGGGGTTGAAGGAACATGGCAAAGGCAGTAGTGCTGGAAACAGTGGACGCTAAAAGTGCTACGAGTAATATCCGTTTTATTTCATTTCCTCGTTTGTACGACTTGTGCTACGTGGTCTGAGGCTAAATCTTTCCCTTACGTTCGATACAACCGTACGGAAATCGAAAGAACGAAACGAGTATCGACGAACGAACAAAAAAAAAACAATAATAACGGAAAAAAAGGACGAACAAAGAAAACACCCAAAAATAACAACAACAAAAAAAACAAACAAAAAAGAAACGACACACGAACAAAAAAAGGACAAATCAATAAAAAAAAAAAATAACGAAAAAAAAACGACAAACAAAAAAGACAAAAACAAACTGCGACTATTCTTGTTACGGAAATTTTGCAAAGTGATCTCGGATTCGACTACGAATACGTTTGGGTAAATATAACCGTGAATTGTTGACGCCGAATGTTTCGTAAGTATCTTTTTTTTTTTCGTAGTTCACACGCAAACCCGTACAAACCCAAACCAAATTACGAAAATCGAGTTTTATACGAAACAAACGAATGGAGTTGCTGTTTTCTGACGAGACTTTTTGAATCAGTGGTACGAATTCGATTTTGACAGGAAGTTACTTCGTGGAGAAAAGAATCGATATTGACAGGAGAGTGTTCAGAGATGTCTGTTGAAATATATTGAAAAACGATGGCGATCTGACGGGCTTGAAGTTGATGCGCAATTAAAATTGTCAAAATAATATCTTTCAAATTGGACTCACGTTCCTTGACGACAATTTAAAAGTCTTTTTTAAAGGATTGTCACCAAAATGATATTTGAGAAATAATAGAATTGCAGTTCAATTATTATCAATATTACTTTTTTATTTGATTTTGATTGCAACTCTTTTTTGTCGATTATTATCCAAAATTAAATTATGCATAGTTTTTAATCGCTAAACAAAAATCCGAAAAAGTATTTCCCCAACGCAGCTCAAGCCATCCAACGAAATTTGTAAAAACGAAAGAAATGAATATTTTTCAAAGAAATTCAACGTTTTTTGGATTTGTAACCCAACGTCGAATCTGAACGCTATTTCGAAGGTTTCGGAGTTCAGAGATAGTTCAAAGGTCAGGAAACATATTCCGAAAACGTAAATCATCCAGGTTGGATTTAAATCGAGTGTTTTCAAATCCGAAGCCAGGAAAACAAAAATTCCATAGTCCAAGTCTGATCCTTACAAATCGTCAACCAAATTGTGATTTTGGATTAAACACCTCATCAGTTGTATTTCCTCGTGAAAAATGAACAAATTGGATGAATATTTGTTAAACGGAAACGCGATAGCTGAAGACAAAAAAGAAAAATGTACGACCAACGAATACGTCTTCGACAAAAGTCTGACGATATAATAATAACGATAATAATGTTTTGTTATCATTATTGGTAACCCGGTTTCTCGTTTGAGCTAGTTTTGTCGTAATAGAGGTGCATCGAGTTTGGCGAAGGCTGTCACTGACTGGTAAAAGTCTTCGAAGGCCCTCCTCACTCGAGAGCTTGCAAGAGCACCATTCTATACAAGTATAACCGATACGGAAGTTATAGCCAAGAATTAAGAACGAAAACGGAGCTGAGCACGTATCAAAGGCCTTCCGGTCATCGTTGTAACGTGTAAATGTTATATATAGGCCGCTCGAAACAATCGTACGTTATATACCTCTGGGTTTGCCAAGATCGAAGTCGTTGAATTTTCCATAAGAAACGAACTGTGTCCCATCGTTCTATAGCACCTCCAGATGTCCCGTTTCCAACAGCTTTATACGCTTGATGCTTCCCTCCAACGTGTACGATAACGTCTATCCCCCTACGTGCTTTTCTCTTCTTTAAAAATGTTTTTTTTTTTTATATCCAAACAGTACGAGAGGACTTTTCATTGTCTCGCGATTTTCAACCTCCGGCAAAAACGAATCGATATTCGTTTTTCACAATTTTATGTTTTTTGTCGTTCAAAAACGAGGGAAAACAATTTTTCGTAGGATTTTTCGAACTTTGGATTTTGTTTCTTAAACGATTTTTGTGCTGGAATTAATTTCATTTGGCGATATATTCGAATTGCAATCGACCTGTTTTTTTGTTGCTGCGAAACCGAACCCTTTTTAACGGAAACGTTAATTGAATTTTTCAGTATATTTAATGATAGGAAAAGTAATATTAATCATACGAAAAAGTGAACTAAAAAGTAATATTATTGATAAGAAAGAAATCATTTAAAAAGTAATATTAATGATAAGAAAAAGTATATTTAATAATACGAAAATGTTTAAGAAAAAAACAAAGAGCAATCTCATTTCTCATTTAATTTCTTTGGATATGTTCGGACTTGTCGAATTTTCATTGATTGCATGAATCCACTAATGAAAAATTCGATTTTTCAGATTTTCCATTGATTTTTTTTTTGGGTTCTTGCGTTTTGCTCGAAAAACGGAACATATCGAAGTATCGCGTGTCTCCTCGAGCTATGAATCTCTTGGGTCACATATTTAGATGGTAGAGTAAACTTGAAGTTTTTTTTAATTTTTTTTTGAAAATACGAAGAAACCGATGTGTCCGATGTTTTCTCAAATGTAAATTTTTGGTAAACTATTTTAATGCTGGTGTTTATCCAATAATTCAATAAAATATTTTGTGACGTCCAATGACTTTTCGATGGCTCAATTTTCCGTTCAAAATTTTCGAACGCGACGAAGAGTCATGAAACTCGGGACATACGATACGGAAATTCCCAATTACGAGTATCTCAAATTGGTCACTTATCGAGAACTGATTTTTGCAGATCGAAAACCATCCCCCTCTTCCCCATAACATCACGTTTTAGAGTATAGCTAGAGTGGAATAAATTTTTCATACGATTCACAGCGTGTCGTCGAGTGTACTCTGCATGAGAGGTACTCGCGACATTTCATAACCGAATAAGACTGTGAAATGATTTTCCCTCTGATCACCGATCTCGACTTTTTTATGATTGTTATTAAAATAAAATCATCTTTGCAATATCTGTCCGCTATAAAATCAATCAGGTTTTAATCATGGTTGGGATGCAATTAATTGTTTTTTATTTTGTTTTTTTTTTTTTTTTTTTCATATTCAAATTTTCGTAGCTCAGTTGAGATACGGAGCGAAGATTTTTCGAAATTTTCGTTTAACTATCTTGGACAAATTTATAAATTTTGATTTTGTATAATAATAATAATAATAATAATAATAACAATAATAAATTGAAAGCAAAAAAATAATTGCATTCCAACAACGCAAACGTTAAACCCATACTACTTTCGCCATATTTTATTATCCTTCATAAAATATGTGATCGCTATTAATTGTTATTATTTATTTAATTAATATATAAAATAATGTAATCTTTATTATAATAATAGTAATATAATAATTATTGCACTATTAATCATAAAAAATTAAATAATGATAATAATAGTGATAATAACAATTAATGAAAAAAAGTTCATTCATCTCTAGCTCTTCCTTCCCTCGCACGTGTCGTGAATCTGAAAAATCGTAATCAATCCTATCAGTCCTTGAAATGATTTAAAGCTTTCAAATATTTAAATCCCACGCCTGGCTTCTCTACACTTTTTTTTATCGCTGTATCGTGCATGGAATACTCTTCATTGCAAAGAAAAAACGAAAAGTCCCAGCACGACTCGTCTTATGCACTCCAAGTTTATGCACTCGTATTTACATTTTTGTGCAATTCTTTGTTGTAATATTAAATATTTCTTAATATTCTCAAATTTTCATGATATATCATTTTTATAAAATAACGTTTCCGTAAAAAACGTTTGTGTAAAATATGTAGTCAAATATCGATTTTGTAAAAAATCATTTTAGCAAAATCTCGCTTTGAATTTGTTTGGGTTTACTAGAATATCGAGTTTGTAAATAAAACCTTTTCATGAAATATTGATTCTGTAAAATATAATATTGGTAATAAATCGTTTTTTGAAAATGCGATTTTTGTAATAAATCGTTTTTTGTAAATGATCATGTTTGCAAAACATCCTTTCCGTACAATATGATTTTTTAAATACATCGTTTTATGTAAATTAGCATTTTTGTAAAATAGTGTTTTTTTTTTTTTACTGTTACGAGTTTAGTAAAATAGTTATAGCGTTTTTCGTACCCCGTCTAGAGAGCGATCGGAGGTGGGATTTGGACCCCAGTGCAGCTGCTGACCACTGCACAAGATTAGACATGAGACTCTTGTGCGTGTGACAGCGGCTATGATGGGGCTTCCGTTATACAGCTTAGCTTTTACATGTGTGTATGCCACGTGTGTCTCCTCGTATTGGAATACGCGCACGCGATCGTATGTATTACGAGAGGTAAAACGATACACACGTACTTTCGAAGCCAAAAAGAGGGAGGAGGAGAGGAAGGAACTGAAGAAACGACAGCGGGGACAGGAAATCGACCGAACATTATACAGGTGAGTCGAAGTTGACCCCTGAAGACCTACTCGAACCGAATCCTCCGTCCCTCTCTGTGGCAAGTTTTGATTACGAAAAAAAAAATGAAAAGTAACCGTGAGCACTTCCTTTCGTTTTCAGGAAAGGAAACAGATGTTATGTTTGAGTCGAAAACTGAAGAAATCTTCTTCGGATATAGGAAAATAAACGAACGGTTCATCCCCCAATGATTTTTTTCTTCAAAATTGTCACGGTTGATCGCCAGTCGTTTCGCACGAAGAAAATATTTGCTTTCCTTATACAAAAATTTGTTCATTATTTGCGGATGAAAATGGAAGTTGGCCCCTAACAAGATTCGCTCTAAGGGACACTTTCAACCTCCGGAACTCCCCCTCGATAAAAACTGTAACCAATCGCTCCAAACGCTCCGCCATTTACCCGATTTTTGACGATATTCCAAAGTTTCTGGAAAGGTAACTGCAAAATAACGTGCCTCGAAAAAATTCGTGAATTCGCGGGGACACGAATGATACAAATGAAAAATGGGTTACGGCATCCGAGTGATATCGAGCGAAAAATCGGCACAACCGCAACTTGTCACTTTCTCGTGACCCAGCTGTCTCGCAAATTCATTATTTAAATGGTCACTACGGCGCTGTTATACATCACGAAACTTCGTGGGTTTGACCGGTCGATTTATTCAGCGGGTTTGCCGGTGCAAACGTATCATCAGGATTATCGTTCCTCGCTAATGAGAATTGTCACGAAAATTAGGACCGCTTTTACGTTCGTCGATCGTCGATATTAATCACCGCTATATTTATTTCAGGCGGACCAACATTCGGATTATTAAACTGGAATAAGAGTTGGACCAACGATCGGATTGAACAGACATTTTATTGTAAAAGTTATTGCGAAATTAAGGAACGAATAAAGAGAAGCCCGATCGTATCGATAAAATTCATAAATGCAATGAAATTAATGAATATCGTACCTATATAAATAATATCAACACTTCGTCCAAGGTTTCGTCGACTTTGCTCGAGGCAACGTCGCGACTTGTTCGCAGCCGACCTTCTTCTTGACATTCGAAGGTTTTTGAAAAACCTAGCGTGCTCAAATTTCTTAATTGACGAATCGACACAAACGCCGAAAAAAAATAAACTGAAAAAAGTTTTCGCATCGAGCAAACAGTGCGCTGAAGTCGCTTTGAAAATAAAAGAAAAAATCCCGAATGTTGAATCGCACAAAATACAACGAAGATTCCATTTATTGTCTCGTCGTGTTCCGGAGCGAATTGAAAGCTTCTCGGGGAGTACAAAATATCGTTCGACGGTAAGAGATTCGTTTGTTGTTCAACACGGGTGAAAAAAAAGAGGCGGCGAAATATTCCGAAGAGAAACTTCACGGATATAATCGCTGGATATAAACGGATATAATCTTCATATAAGTCGGATATCGCGATCGTTTTGGAATGTCGGAGAATTCGAGTGCCCGTGGCATTCGTCGAGTTAAGAGTGCAAAGAAATTACGTCGCTATTTCAGCTCCGCGATATATTATTCAAGGACAGTTTGTGCGAATGTGCGATTGATAAGGTCACGATTGATCGTTCAAGGTGTCGTACCGGCGTCGACGTTCGTCTTCATCGCGAAGCAATGAATCGGCCGACACTCGTCGGTGTCCTCGACGCAGAGTACGGTTTCGCTCTCGTGCAAATCGCTTCTCGATATTATTTCAGGCGATAGGCAAGTCAGTGCTGAACTCTCGAACCCGTCAATCGCGTAAATCCCGTGATCTGTTCAAGCACAAATGAAACGATTAAATATTATCCTGCACTTATCAGAGGGTCCTTCGATTCTTTTTCATTTTTGAGGTACACGCGCTTGACGGTTATTATCACGGGCAACGATTCACACTCGTTTGTTATTCACCTGTGTGGCGTGTAATCAACCTTTTCTCACAAGCGAGTATACGCAATAATTCCAAAGCGCTTCCCTCAGAAAGATCAGGATCTACGCGGAGCGACTGCTTCAGATGATGAATCGAGCCAGTGATGTTTCCTTTGGCTTGCAACAGCATCGCGTAGAGATAATTCGTTGTCGGCTGCCGAAAAGAAAAAGGATAGTGTAGAATATGAAAATTCATGAGGCGAATCGGACAATTTACATTTTTGGAAAAAGGAGAATGGAAAGGAACGATCGTGATCTTCCTTTATACGTTGTCGTATGCTTGTGTTTATCGATTTTTGTACGTCATTTGTAATATTCGATTCCCATTTTTCATTAATCTCCATCGAAAAAATAAGATTCGTCACGATCATATTCTTAACGTTTTGTAAAAGATTCGAGCCAATGCCATAACCACGAAATTCTCCAGACGTGCGATATGAAGTATTACATTAATATTATCGTTTCAGTTGGTAAAACTGAATTTCAAACGTTTAGATTTTAATGAATGTTCGTTGAGGAACAAACTTACCTCAATTGAATTTGTTCGAAGGGCCTCTTTGGCTGTCCTTAAAGCCTCATCGATAAAACCGAGTTTTTGCCCGATCGACGCTATGCCCACGAGAGGAACGTCACGGAACTTGGCTGGAACGGTGTTCAACGCCTGCTGAAGGCAGTCCAGGGCGTTTCTCGGTTTTCCGATGATACGCCAGTGCAAGGAGGCCAGAACGGAGAGAACCCAGGGTGCGGCGACTCTCTGTTAAAAATTTGCATGTTATTAATGATTTTTTTGAGGAGAACAAAGTAAGGAGAATCGTAGTCACACTTCAGAAGAAATTCATGTTGACTGATTTTCAAATAAAACGATCGTGACGAGACTATCCGTCAATGTGGATGGAAAAACGATGGAACAAGCTTCGTAAACTGTAAATGTACTTTACGAGATAAAATAATAGCTACAGTCTGCTAACGGTCCGTTCATAAGAGTGGTCTATCAGATATTTAGACCCAAAGTTGATAGATGTGTCGATTTTTCTCCGTGTGACTACGAAGGCTCAAGAGCCACTACTCTATCTTGATTAAGACACATTCCCGATCAATCCTCTTGCAAATCCATGTTCCGAAAAATTTAACGGGTATAAACTCCGTATAGAGCCGAAATTGTTTTTCCAGTGTTTTCTACAATAACAATATTGATAGCGAACTTCATCGTTTTGACATTTGGAACAAACATTCATCTGGATTCAAACACTATAGGCATAAACATCCATCTGGATTCGTACACTATGTTTTTGATCAGCCATACACAATCATCGCGACCATTTTCAAAATTAAATTCACGACAAAATCGCAAGTTTATCACTGATCAAAGATCAGAACATCACGATTGGTTTTTTCAGAGTAGAACGAAAGATTCGTTGAAACAAGCTTAGAAAACGATATTGACAGACTCACCGCTTTCATCGCGGTGAAAATTCTTTGTCCGATTTCCGCAAGTTCGGCGCCTTTAACCAGATTCGCGATGAATGGCGCGAGACTTCGTTCCGGCGAGATTACGCTGTTGCTCGCGGTTGCCAGTAACGATGGAGGTATGTTTTTGTTATCGTAAGTCTCGGGCGTTTGGCAAGTTGGCGGGTACCAAGGGAGAGAGTGTTCCTGGCCCGGATTGATGCGAATAAGCTCGCTTACGAACAAGTGTGTTCTGTAATGTAAAACAGAGTGAAATTTTCGCTGCCCGTGGATTTCGGGAGGACGTGTCGCTATCGGCGGAGCCACGAAGGAGCAGGGGTGGACGCTTGGGAAATTAAACTTACGCGAATCCCTTATTTTCCGGTGGCAAATGAACGGGCACGTATTGACGAATTTCGAGTCTCGATGCGTCGCGGCACTCGGACTCGGTCGGCCAATTTTTCCTCTCGAATGGTAATTTACTTTTTTTAATTCCGTGATTGTGATACTTTGGTCTGCTCGTCGGTTCCATGAAGACGTCGAATAATTCCGGAGCTATCTCGTCGCTTCGCGTTTTTTTCGCGTTACTGTAGCGCTCGATTCTTTCTAAACGCATAAGTGAAAATTTTCCATTATACCCGGGACACGGAGATTTTTCCTGTCGAGCGTGCATATTTTCAGAAGATCGGGTACTCGCTTTGAAAATTTTCGGTGCTCGTAGTCATGCGATCGTTCAATTTCTCCACTTGATTTTCAACTTTTTGCAGCTGTTGAAGACCCATGCCAATATTGACTTGTAAATTGCGATCGAACTCGCTGGACATGGAACACGAGAATGTCGCTTCTTCGCCCTCGCGTAGTATACAAGTATCGTAATGTTCTTGCGACGTGAGTAAAGATCCGAGCTGCTCTGCCCCGAGCTTAGCGAGCAAAAACTTCATCGAATGGTCCCGCAATATTTTGTCGTTTAGCTTCACCAAATCCTCGTAATTGTTCCGATAATCGAGCAACTCGGTCACTGCGTCATGCAGAATTCTAGAAGCAAAAAAAAACATATTGTAGTTTCATATTTATTTCTATCCGAATGAACCCTCCGATACTCACTTGTACAGAACAAGAAGGGACTTGTCGAGTTGCTGTCGACAGAGGATCACGTGTCTGGCTCGTCTCGCTTGCTCCAGCGTGGGAGTAATTTTCAGGGAATTAGTGTAAAACAACAACGACCTGTTGTAGTTGCCAAGCGTAGCGTAGACGTGTCCTAGGGCTAAATGGTGAAGGGACTGCCTAGGCTCGTGAACTACAGCCGTATGCAGTACTATAAGTGCCTCAACTGTGTATCGTGCAGCATGGAAAATTCCCCCCGTGGTTAGCAGCGGTATGTCGCGATATTCCCTGCAAATATTTATGTACTATCAGTGTAGCGTTATCGCAGAATGATAAAAAAATTCCATTCCCAAAATCTACTTCATTCCACGATCAGCGAGTTGTTTTTTTAAGGATGAATTTAGAAACGCTCAAATTTTCGGTAAAATGTACACATAGTGAATGCGCACCGAGGAGACGTGACGATCGCGCGTCTTGCGCATTCAAGCGCGTTGTAGGCATCACCCTTTATTCGCCAGTAGAGAGCGGCGAGATTGAAATGCAACCACGAGGTACTGTTGCGCAGCAATCCGTGCGCTATCTGATGACCAAAAGTGCTCAGATCAGCCCCTGGTGGCAGATACTTCATCAGTTCTTTTTCCTGAGGCTGAGTGAGATTCTTCCTGTTTTGCATTGCCTGCAATATGTCATTATAACTGAATTAAATAGTCGAGTGAATTTACAAATTGCGGATGACACTCGTAAATATAATTTCATTCGGTGCGATGGCAAAAGTTCCATTCAGGGCCAGGTCTTTCGGATATTTAGACTCAAAGTAGATGGATATATTGTTTCTACCCAGTATGACCCTAAAGCATTAATTACTCTCGTTCTTACACTGAGATGTTCAAATGTATAAATGCTATAATCCAGAGGAAATGTTTTCTTGCAATCAGGTATTTTGGTTTTCCCCTCGATCGACACGGTGTCCAGTAAGTAATCTTCTCGCCTGTACAACAAACAAATGATTCGCTAGTTAAGATTCTTATGTTTTCATAATGGGACAACGGGAAAGAAACTTAGAAACTCACGTTATGCCCTTCCGCCAACTGCCATCGGAAGCTACACTGGTATAAAAGTCAAACTCTTCAAACTCCAGGCTCGGACTGATACAGTCTGAATTCGACGAGTACAACCAGGATTCTGGATCTTTGATGGAATCCAGTTTAGCTATTTGGGCATCCAGAATCGTCTGCTTAGAATCCATTCGTTTATACAACTCCATCATGGCTTTGAGACGTTTTTCTTGCTCGAGGAATGCTGGCAGATCATACGGACGCCGCATTTCAAACATAGAGTCCAGCTGAAAGTTTATCCATTTCCAAAATTTCAAAATGGTGAAAAAGTATTTTGAAAATAATGTGTCTACAAATTACGGCCAATATGATTATTCCGTACAGTTTAACATGAAAATCTTTAGTCTGGTCACAGCGAATTTGTGACAAAACTTGTGAAAAGTACAATTAGAGAACAAACCTGCGACTGTATTCTGCCATTGTCAGTAACAACCCAGTGTGTCGAAGCCGAGATACCGAGTACGGCATTGAAAAGTATTAACAAAACTTTGTGCACTTCCATGGTCACTTTACTGTTATTATTCCCGCAAATTAGTGCACACTGTGGTCCGCTTTGAACAGCGATAGAAGCGCGTGCACGGCGCGTGCTACACGCCGAAAAACGTTCGTTCGTCAGTCTTATCAATATTCTGCTTCATCACGTAATTCGTCGCACTTCACGCGAAGTCATGAGCGCATCAATAAAAAACTTTATGTCATCAATGTTACGTTTCTTTTCGTGTTGTGTTATTTTCTAGTCTTGCGACTCGACTTCCGTAAAGAGCGCGCGAAAATAATGAAACAAACAAGCGTGTCGTGTGATGGAGATATGCGTAGAAGATGGCGTAACGATTGCACCTTCGAAACGCGAATTGTCGCCGATTGTTTTTGCCACGTTTGCCGCCTTTAAAAATTATTGCGGGGGCGCGTATTCAACGAAAATATTTCGTTGTCCCGCGTTACGTGTCGCCGGAGATCTGACATCGGAATAGTCTATCAGCTGATCCTCCAGCTGGATTTGGAAGCCTCGCGGCGCCATCTCTCGGTGCTCCCGAGGAAGTGCTGATTCCCGCCAGTTTTCAAACGGCAGAACGACGCGGTGCGGTCGACGACACTCGTTGTTATTCAATACAAATATTAATAACGAAAGTGTCATGGGCGTTCGTCACATTATCAACAAACCATTATATTTTATGAATCTTTTTACGAAGCCAGTTCTTTTCTTCTGGAACAAATATTATCGTTGTTGTAACTGAAATGTGCATTTTCCAAAGTATTTTGCTTCGCCTTCTTTGCGTCAGATATTTTGTACCAATGTTATGAAAACTCTCAATAACAACAATAATTTGTTTATAATGAAAAATCTCAATCTCCCGCAACACATTTCTACCGAGCGACAATGCTGCTATCGCCATTGCGTAATTCCATACAATGGCACCGATACGTGCTTATTTTTTTTTTTCTTATGATCCTTACTGAGAGGCGACTACTTAGATTATCGGAAATGTTTTTACGGCGCAGGTCGATTTCACATGTCGAGTCCGTAGAATACCCACGTACGCGTCTGACAACGTGAGGCGAAACTCCAGTGCGCTGCGCAGTGGACGAGCAAAGTGTTTACAAATTGCGAATCGCTCTCGGTTACTGTAAGCCAGTTGTCAGCTGGACGGAGAGAATTGTTAACGCGCAGTTGCTAAACGACTGTAGAACGACGATCCCGCCGTACGTACGACCAAAAAATGGAGAGACCCAGCAGACCGAGACAAAATTTTAATGCCGAATGCGAGCAGGCTATCAACAATCAGATCAATATGGAACTGCACGCCAGTTACACTTATCTTTCAATGGTAAGTTTACCGACCTTCTTTTTTCGAAGAGTTTGGCCGCTAAGTGTGATGCAATCCGAACGAATTGTATAAATACTTTAAATACTTATTTTATATAAACAAATTTTATTACCCTACTTTGGTTATTGACGGTCGACAAAAATGTTTGTAATTAATTTACAGGCGTACCATTTCGATCGCAGTGACGTTGCTCTGCAGGGCCTTCACCATTACTTCAAGAAGGCCTCAGATGAGGAACGCGAGCACGCCATGAAACTACTGACGTATCAAAACAAGAGGGGCGGACGAATTCTTCTCCAGGACATCAAAGTTCCAACCAAGCACGACTGGGGCACCGCCAAAGACGCAATGATTGACGCTTTGAATCTCGAGAAAATAGTTAACGCGGTGAGATATAAATTCAACTCTAACTTGAATCAACATAAATCAACGTTTCTGATTAAAGAAACGTCGAAGTCAGTATTTTTTATTATTACGACGTCGAAGTTTGCAAAGGTGTGATATTACGAAAATATAATTTTTTCAAGTCCTTAATGTCTTAAATATTATATATTAAATATTAAATTACTAAATAAAGTTTTTTTTATTTTTAGTTATTTACAAATAATTCAAAACATGATTTTGAATAATAATGAAAATTAAACACTGAAAAAACATTTAACGATACAAATTTTCTACAAATAACTGTTGACGTACAATTCAAGCAATAATGATACGATTTTATTCTTTCACGTGTTGAATTTTTTTTCAATTCTTTATACAATTCTTATGCACTCGATAGCTTTATTCTCATAAATATCACCGATTGTGCAAAAAGATGATTATCTATTTTTATGAGAAATAATAAGTGTTTCCCACCATAAAAAATTCGAAGTAATAGGTTAACGTGCCGCGTTGATTCGGAGCGCGAGAGTGCATCTCTAGTTCCAGTTCTACATATAATAGTTCAAGTGGGGGTGTAACTCAGTGGTAGAGTGTCCGCTTCGCATGCGGAAAGTCCTGGGTTCAAATCCCAGCTCCTCCAAAATATTTTTTTTCCACGAATCAATGCGAGCTTCATAGTGTGCAATAATAATGTACCTTTAGTTCGAGTTCTATCCATGATATATCAAGTGGGGGTGTAACTCAGTGGTAGAGTGTCCGCTTCGCATGCGGAAAGTCCTGGGTTCAAATCCCAGCTCCTCCAAGGTTATTTTTTTTTACTTGACTATGGTATAACTTTGACAAATGTTAAGGAACAAAAGATGGGTTTTGGCTGAACCGTTTTTGAAAAATTCCGAAGAAAACGATTTTTTATAAAACAAAATAGGGAGCCTCCTCGCAATAAATAAATCTGTTACATAAAAAAATTGCGAATATAACACTCAAATGTATTACATTCGCAAGTGACCGGTTTTGATTTGGCCTCCAAATATACTTTTTGGAAAAAAAACAAAGTAGTTTTAGTACGCATGGGCGTTGTCAACTTTTCTACTAACCTTCCCATAAGCCATGAATAAATTAACGCCAATTCCATCAATAAAAATTCGTTTTGGAGGATTCCCCAAGCTCGCCCCAAAATCAAATCCGACGCTAATTATCTTCTGACAATTTGTAAATACACGTTTTCTTGAACCGCGAAAATATTGTCGTTACAGAGTCTTCTCGAGCTTCACGCGCTCGCATCAACCCACAACGATCCGAATTTGTTGGATTTCCTGGAGACAGAATACCTGCAGGAACAGGTTGACGCTATCAAAGAGATTTCCGATCACATTACGAATCTCGAGAGGGTCGGTGAAGGGCTCGGAGTTTTCATATTCGACAAAGAATTAAAAGAGTAATTTAATTTCAAGTTGATATATACTTGATACGTATACATATATTCAAGAGTATCAAGTGTGCGAACATTTTTATTCGCTGCTTTAGCCGTCAATTCGTCAGGTATTCGTCAATTCTGATATATAACGCGACGCACAGAACGTTACGAGACGGTGCTTAAAAGCATTTTTACATTTCGCTTTACCACATGCTCGTCAATCGACGCGGAGAACACGCAAATTTGCGTCCGCGTAAAGTGTGATAATCATCGATAACCGATTAGTATTCGTATATGCTCATATACATAGGCTCAGCCATGCAATGTAAGAAATACCAATAAAGTCAATACATCAACACTTTGAGGTGGGCGTGTTTCAATTTGCGTGCATAACCTCTACTGTCTGTAAGAATATGAATGAAACGTGAGCTGAGCCACTAATATCAATATAAATAATTTCTGGCTTGTCAAACTCTGCTAACCGAGGAAAAAGTTCGAGCAGCAGTGAACATTGCAACGGAGATGACTGGAATATCTGTCAAAACGAAATCACTTCGAATCCTAGCTCATAACCTCTTTTCGCGAAAAAAATTTTCGTAGTCTATCGAAATCGGACCGAGCACCGGACAAAAATGATTTATCGTTGCGTCAGAACTATAACTCCATTCGTCACAAAGCGTTTTCAACTTCTTTTACAAGGATGTTCCAACGAAGTCAGGAATTTGCAACGTAACAAATCAGAATCTTCGAAGTCGAAGGATTGCGATGGGATGGATGATAAACACCAAACCGGGAGTAAAATTAGTTTCAACTTCCATCCAGAAACGGAAGCAATTTTTAACCAACAAGTCAATGCAGAGTTTAAAGCTTTTTATTATTATCTCTCGATGGTGAGTTTATCTTGATAAAATTGATGTTTTCTCGGTGGATATCACGCTACGAAAGACAACTGTTTGTATGATAGGCAAGTTATTTCGGCCGTGTTGACGTTGCATTATCGGGGTGTGAATCTTTCTTTACACAAATGCACGAAGAGGAACACGAGCACGCCCTGCAGTGCCTGAATTATATCAAAATGCGCGGTGGAAAAATCAATCTCTGTCCCATAGAAAGTCCGACCGATCAAGATTGGAAAAGTCCTCTGAATGCGTTCAAAGTAATAATCTTTTCTAGCGCCACTCTCATTGCGATATGATTATTCACCATGGAACCGCAGTAGAAATTAGTTTATTTACGAAGACAGCTCTTCAATTGGAGATCGACGTTACGGAAAAACTTGTGAACGTAAATTCCGTGGCGACGCAACACGGCGACTTGAATGCCAGCGACTTCGTCGTGACTAAATTCATGGAAGATCAGATGAGGAGTATCAGTGAGATAGCACGTTTCGTCACGGTTCTGTCGGGTGTCGGAGATCGATCACTGGCGCGATTTTTATTCGACAAGGATCTACTGGAAAATCATGTTTCCGCCAAATATAATATTTTCAAAGGAAAAACATCGCTGCTTTCTAAACAGAAGTAATTGTATCCCAGTATAAGAGATGCATTGTAAACATTCTTTGTGACAGTTCTACCTGTCGACGATTCCCAGTTTTGTACATTTCATACAAGGATTTTCGGAAAATGGCAAAGTTTATTTTTCAAAAGTATTATTCCTGTTCTTTTTGCGCAAAAACTATTCGGTAGTGAATCGTCCACCTCTGATAGTGATAACATTCCAAACATTTGTGAGATTAGTTTGAAGGAAAAAATGCGGCACGATACAACTTGTTATTCTCATTTATTCGATATTAGTCTTCACAGAGCTGTATCAATATCTCTGGCGACATCTAGCGATGATTCTGCGATTGCGTAAAGGTCTCCGACAAAACCTCTGGTGATATCTATCGGCGACTTTGAGAATTCAACTTCGAGTCGTTGATAGGGCAGAACAAGATAATAGATACCTACTGATTTGTATTTACGCTCTAAAGTTACAGTAACGGATCCTACGAGCGAGTGAATAAGTGTGAAATTTAGCGAAATTACAATAGAAAAACATCCCAAAACGACACGATGACCGAGTTTTTGAACGACGATTCTTGATTTAGTGCTGCACAAATTTGTTAGCGTTGTAACGTCACGTCGCGCTCGAGAATCTTAGGATGCGTTTGGCGCGTTCCCACTGTACCAAATGGAATACCTATTTCAAAGTGCTGTATCACCGTTTATTATCAACCAAAAACAAATCAGAAAAATCGCCGAGATAGTCGAGCGCGATCTTTACATTGAAAGAAAAAAATCCCATGCGATAAACTCATGTCCTTTTATTTTCAAATCTTACAAGTTTCAACTATCATCCATGTCAACCACCGAAAATTCATAGATTTATAAAAAAGTAAAAAAATAAATGTCGACTCGCTCTTTTACTTTCTTTTATTGAACCATTCGTCAATCACTGTACATTAACTATATCGTTGCAAATGAGATTTACAAATAGTGTAATCCAATTCCGAATTGAAATTGATTAAGCACATCGCTCCTCATGAACAGCAAAGGCACCGCCATGTTCAACTCCACCCTCGCTATGTTCGCGAGTTTCATTGCAATACCACCGCCAGCTATGCATCTCACATTATTCGTGAATATTTTAATGCTCTCGTTTAAATCTCCGTCTAAAAAACAATCGTTCACTTTAATATCTAAGATTGATTATAATGATGTAGTTACAAAGAAACAGTATTAGTATTTAATTATCAAATTCATATTATGTATACGAATAAATCAAAATTTTTGACAACAAGAAAGAAATACGAGCTACTAACAGAATTAATAGCGGTTGAATGTATTTTCAACCAACGTCTTATACCTTTAGTAGCTGCAAGATTTCCTAGATTGCCACCATTTATGAAGCCATGCAACCTGAACAGTTCACCAAAGCTATTCTTTCCGGGTCTGAAAGGCAGTGGTGTGTAGACGTGGAGTGCGAGTGCCCAATAAACATTGCCACCGATCGCGTTGCCATCATCACGCGGACCACAGCCGCGCATCTCAAAGCCGCGAAGATTCAACGGCCCACCGAGGAAAAATTGATCAGATATGCTTATTTGCATGTCGTTGCTTATTCCGCGCAGAAATCCCGCTTGAGCGCCCAGTTGAAACGTCTTTGGAATAAAACAGCAAATAACGTTTAATAATATCGCGATTTATATCGTTTTCACAATATTGAAACAAATTGATTTTATTGCAGTTTCGGTCGAAATACGATTCCGCTGAAATATCGAACTTACGAGCCAATCGCGAGGCGACCAATTGTTCTGCATGGAAAATTCGTTTTTCAGGAACCCAATGTTACCACCAAGACCAGCGATCTCAGTGGTGAATCTCACGTGGGAACCAGCCATCGGAAAGATTTTATCGTCTCTCCGGTCGATCGAACATATGTATCGTAGAGCCGATTTTAGACTCGGTCCGCACTGTTCGCGAACATAAAAGGATGCCTGTTTGAACGCTGTTATTTCTCTGTAAGCCGCCTCGTACTGAAAATTGTGTTTCAGCGATCCTTCACCACCAGGATTCACAGCCAGATCGAACATGAAGCCTTTGTCTTTCTCCTTATAGCCGGACCACGGCACATCCGTACCCGTACTGAACACACTCCCTGTTAATCTGTCGAAGGAATGATCCTAGTTTATCGCCACAGTTCAATCAAATTCGCGTAAGACGAACACTATCAATTGGCGTCGCACATCGCCAATAGAAATAAATTGAACTGTACCCAAATTGAAATTGAATCGGCATTCCCCTAGTAAAACAATTTAAATAACGTAAAAACGAAATTGAAGGATCGAAGTTGGAAGGTACTCACACTTTGTGAAGTCTGCTGTCGACGAATGGCTTGATTATAGAGACATTTACGTTCGTCGAACTCTTGTGGCCATGGGAATACTCCATCTGTAACCGTTCGCCTCGTCCAAAGATATTTGGCGCTTTCGCAAGAATCTGCAATGCTCCTTCGTTGTTGCCAACCATTGTGTTTATTCCGCCACTCAGGCGATTGAACTCGCTAACGTTGAACGTTACCTGCGAACGTGGATAAAGCAAAATAAGAATCGCGGTTTCATTTTTCCTACACTGCGGTCCTTAGGGTGCTTCTTATTTAAGACAATTTTTTTTTTCACGCACCAATTGTTCCTCAGATTCTAAAACCTGGAAAACCATTACATTTCTTCTCTTCATATTTTCAACCCCAGGATTAAAGCTCGCTAGCAGCAGGCTCTTTTTTTTCAAATATATTTTTTACGCTTTTTTCTATTAACTTAGACATTTAAACAATTTGCATACATTAAAGTGGTGTTACTTCTTCTTCTCAAATTTTGACATACAGTAGCGATCTATTCAACACTTTTTTTTTTTTAATTTCGAAATTACACATCCTCTTTTTCAGATGCTGAAAGGAATAGCTGGATAATGTGTTGATTATTCAAAATTCATGAACAAGGAGCACCCTAACAGTCCAGCTGTTTCGAGTAATAACAGACAATCAAAATTGGTAGTGAAAATCACAGAGTGCTGCTCACTTCAACCCCTTCAGGTGTCGCATCAGGCCCTTGGCTGGTGTCTATAAACACTCCAATATTTTTGAAGCATCCGAGACTTTCCAGTCTACCACGTACTTTGTGTACGCTCTGGATGACGGCATAAAAGTCTTTTGCCTTGAACAGCTCCTTCACCTGGGACTCCACTATGTCGTCCTTCGTTCGGGAAAGGCCATCGATATGGATTTTATCGACTCTCACCTATCAGAATAATCCAAAAGAAAATAGACGAGAGAATTTTGAGCACAAGTATCAGTGCTTTGTGTACTAGTAGGTAGGCAGGTTCCTTCTGTGAGTATAGGACTCACTCTGACTCTGTGCAAATCCAATGCCTGTGTTTGAGACGTCTTTGGATGTTCGAAATTGTTCTCCCTGTTGCCATTATAGACATTGGCCTGCTGGTAGAGTTATTCTTTCAGTTCATGAAAAATTTTGAAAATGTAGTTAACTATGAAATGATTATCGATTGATTCACCTCTTGGATCGGCCCTGATAAGTTTTCTTTGAAGTCAGATCTGTTTGGAAGCCTAGCATTCTCAACAGGATGGGGTGCCTAGAATGAATTGATTTCATTATGCAAGAAAATTAACCTGGCTTATTTATTGAATTCCATCACTTCCCGTAACAAAGTTAGAATTCTGAAAAAGCAACAAAAAATATTTTTTCGCAATTTCACAAATTTTCTTGGGAGAATTTCACTTCAGCGGTTGTGGAAATTTTTTTTGTATTTTTACTTATTGATTCAAATTCCATAACAAATCTGCAACATTTTATAGTGACAAGTAATAAAAATAAGTAATTGGAAAAGATAATTCAATGTGACCCAATGATGGATCCTTGAAACTCATCACTTTCCAGAGTCCATAATCTAGCCATTACCAAACCATACATATTTTTTTAGTTTTTTCTAAAAACTGCCGAATTTTTTAAGTCTTCGTTTTGAGAGAAGGCATTCTTCTATTGGCCAATTATAATTTTTATGATGAGAAGTAGAGTTGGCAAGTCGTAATAAATATTACATAGAAAAGCAGAATAAATTAACTTTTTTTTTCGGTCGCGCAACGGTGATTCTGTGAATCTGTCGACTATATTATTAGATATTACGTTATCGCGTACAGGTCGAAAAATAGTCCGAGAATAACGTGAATTTATCCAGATCAAAGTTCCGCTTGATCTAGTCTGACACGAAAAGTTCAGAGAATTATGAGAATTACCCCAATTGTAAATTGTTAATAGGTTACAAGAGTACACGAAGTTTCATACCTTTGCGTGTACGGTTCCCATTATTTGGATGTTGAATATTTCGTATCTGTGGCAACTCGAGTCTCAGTTTGTCATTTTTCTGTATTAAAAGAATCGGCAATTTTCGTTTGATCACTATTTGGATAACCGAACGAAGAAATTTATGTAAAGAAAACGTGAGTTTCGCGAGCGAATGGAGCTATCCTGGAACGATCGAGAGGCAGAGTTGTTGCGGTATTTCGGCTTGATCGACACACATCGAATTTCCTGTCTGCCGCCCTGAAATTTTTACCCACGAGTCTTTATACGTATACGAGTTTCCTCGAGTCTTTCGTCGAAAAATGTAGGTTAGGTTGACGCGAGATCCTCATGGACGCCCTCTCGTTATAGTAAAACCAAGCTAGATGGCGCGGAAAAAGTATGGAAACAAAAAAAGCGATACACTCTCCACACACTTGGCAGCGTAAACATTGCTGTATTATCGTACTTACAAAATGTGTTGAACATTAAAAAAAATTTCGTAAAATAGACGCTCGGTAAATATATAATAGCAAACGCACTGCATTTTTCATACATTTGTTTTCCATTAATGTGTATATGAAATAACTACGGTATGTGGATTCGTTCTTCATTTAAATATATATTATATTTATATATCAATATAGAGTAAATAGTGACTATCATTTGTATAGTGTAACTCACAATAAATTAATGAGTGTAATATCATAAAAAATATCAGGATCTACGTCTCTAAGCATGTCGTTCAAGTTTGCATCTTTGGAATCCAACAAAAGTTCTTTTTTTTTTATAACGCTTACATCTCCCTTTGACAAGAATATGAACGATACTCAAACCGCTCTTGTCCTCATTAGCGATGGAGGATACTATGTTATGAAAAAATGGCGTTTTTTTATAAAAATAGAGAAATTTAAAAAAAGCTTTCGCCGTGTAACAACGATGCAAACCCCAATGACATCTTTACACTCTGTTGTCACTGGTAGATGTCGTCGATAAACTATGTTAAAAATAACTACATTAACAAGTCATGTCGGCGTTTTCTAATATCCATCGTCGACGAGTTTCGTCGGTTAGTGCAATTGTGAAAGAAGTACAATCAACAGAAGTCGGCTCCATAATATCATCGGCAATTATCAAAAATGAGAACGCAACGCTTCCACGAACTCTATAAAATGATCAAATAAAAATTTTGTCACGTTTAACAAACATGTGTAACGTTGAGAGTGATTAATTGAAGTAATTCCTTCACAGCTAGCTAGAACGTTTAGGGGTGTAAACTGTCACCACTATGAATAAACGATAACGAATGGCAGCTAAAGATGTGGACTGCGCATGTTTCATATAATCGAGAAATGTGAAATTCATCCTCGATGTGTATATCATGAGCGAAAGGATTCTTCGAGACCGCTCGCTCGCACAAGTCCACTGCAGTACTTGTCGCACTTTCACGTCAAGATTTCCACGCGTATAATTACGTATCACTGCTAATTAATATCATCTTCTATCATTACGTAACAATTAATATCATTACATATCATAAAGTAATAATTGATATCATTGCGTATCCTTACGTAATGACATCATTAGGTGTTTCACCTTAAATTTCACTTGTACTTGATTGATGCAACGCATTCAATCCGATCTAAAGTTCTCGATAATGAAGTATGTGATGGCCCACTTTTTTCTGAAATCTGAATATAACGAAATGTCTTGATTATTTTGGTCGAATTGTAAACTTTGCTGGACACTCGTGTCAACGTTTGACGTGGTACGACTACCATAAAACCATACGTAAGGTATGCATTTCGAAATTCTCGACTAGCTTTTCGAGACGTATTTTCGACTAGATCATCATAGATAAGTAACGATGAAAATTTCTCTCCTCGAGAAAAACAAGATTTTAGAAAAGATCTAAAAAAAAGTATTGAGAAAAGAATATCAAAGGGCGGCAGGACCAATTCTCGGTGGTACCAAATGGGACGAGACCGGACTACCGTGCACTTCGAGATCAAATTCCGACATGGAAGATCTCATGACCCTGTTCCATCTTTCGGTGCTCTCTCGATCTTGTATCCGTTCTCGGACGAATTCCGGTTCGTCGACACCACCGTTTCTCACGCAAGCTCGTTCTGCCTCTCGTTGGATTATTATTTCGTTGGTGATGTAAGTCTCGCGACGTATTTTGTCTCGGAGCTCCGGACTCATATCGGGTATGCACCAACGGACCAAAATAATTACAAGTGCAACAGCGTTCTATGGTAAAAAAAGTGTTGTAAGTTATTAAAAACGTATTCAAAAAGGTGAAAGAAAATGAGTCAGTCACATAAAGGAAAATATGAGAACTAGTTGTGCAACGATACCTCGAAGACGACAACGAAGGTCAATCTCGCAGCCAAAATGTGCCAGTACGTGACCGTAAGTGCGTACTCTCCAGATGTTGTCGAATTCGGTGGTTCTCGATAATCCGGATAGCGGCATATCTCAACATGGCTGGAATTATCTCTGGGACGTGCAGATTCCTCAAAATCTTTGGTTTCAAAAGAGGACAGTGAGTACTGAAGAAAACCATCGAGCGACTGATTCTCCGATACCGTGTACTGATAAACGAGCTTAGGAATGAAGTTCGACGTAAATGCAATTATGAAGCCCTGAAAAATAAAAAAAGAATTTTAATAATTTGCGAATAGAACGTTCAAGGAATTATTAGATCACGAATTGAACTCACATTCGTGATGACCGATAATTTCGATATAGAATCGAGAATTCTATACCATATACCGATATCACGTACACGCTGTCCAACAGGTCGCCGATAGAGGGTCAACAATTTTTTCGCATCTAGCCTCATTTCCAGAACATTGTTCAACAGTGCGAAAAATGGGGCTAGCGGAAACGCAGCGACGAATATAGTCACGAATCCGTACTGCAAAACTACACGTGTGTGGTGATTTACATAATAATCGTGAAGAAAGTTTTTCAAGTCAAGAAATCTATGAGATTCGTAAATCGAGTATCATTCTTACCCATTTCAAGATATTCAGGAAACAAACTTCGCGGACCCCATTGAACAAGCTTGTAATCGCCGACCCATTGCAAAAATTTTCTCGAGTGAAAATTCGTTTCGTGTTTCTCGCTGTTCTTCGGTCTGACGTGAACTTTGAGTGTATTGAGCCACTTGTAGAACAACGGGAAGAGCATTTCGAGGAAAGAATTCATTGCCTGTTTGCCGATCATGATAATGCTAAGTTGAATACACAATTCCGTCAAGCAGCCACCGGGGCCGCATTCCTCCTGTCTATGCTTCAAGAATCGTTTGTACGCTTTTGGATAGCCGATCATTTTGCCCTTTATGAAGGCTATGTAAAATATCGATGCGTAATAATTCACGAACTGCAGCAAATAAATCTTCAGTGTGAGACTATCATCGAATTCGGTTTGGGTACGAAGCAGTTCCATCTAAAAAACAAAGAGCAGATCTTTAACACGACATGGTGATTTTTATATTTCGAGAGAGGATGCAATCCTTTTTATCTGGATTTCAATTAAACAAAATATCGAAGTGACTACCTCGGTCAAGTACTCGGCCAACCAAGTGTACAGCCAGTTGAACAATACGATGCAGCACAAATTGATACAAGCCGCAGTGGCAGTGGTGAAAAGTATAGCGTTACTAGTTATCCTCGGTTCTCCAAGAACGCTCAGTGACGTCAGAAGGGACATGCGATATAGAATAACACCCAATACCGCTGCCATCGCCACAGCTATCTAAAAGCAACATCTATTTATCGAACATAGTGCGAAAAAAAAGGCTAATTTAACCAATCGATATTTTGACGAATTTAGTGACTGAGGTAAACGAAAATTAGTAAACATCGATCAGGGTTAGCATAACGATACGCGGCTTCCGTTAAAATATGTCGTACTAGAAGCAAAACGACGGAAAAGCTGAGTATCGTCGCCGGTAGTCTCATACTCCAAAAAGGGACGTGCGGTTCGATCGTGTTTGTCACAGAGTTGACGGACTTTTTTCGAACGTGCGCCAGTCTCGCCAAATATTGAGGCCTCGGATGTTCCTCCTGTGCGTCGAGACGCGTCAAATCCCATCTGTGCGTTATCTCGGCCGAATAATTCTTCCAAAATTCCAGAAAGAGCGTAGCTGTGCAAAAAATAATATATTCGTAACCGAAACTTATAGGTAACCAGAAAGGAGGAAATAGCGTTGTACATACCCCAGAGCGACATGAAGAGTGCAAACATGACGGTCGAAGGATTGTCGAAGAGATAAGTAATTCTGCCGTGTAAACAAGTTTCCCGGAGGTCCCAGTAGCTACAGAAGTAATCACACAGAGGGCACATATCGATGGGCTCCTTGCCGTTGCAAATGTCTTCGCTGGGCTTGTTCGAGTAGAGGGTCAAGCAGCCGTACAAGAAGCACAAAAGGCCAGCGATACTGGCGAACACGAGCATGTGGGTATAAAATCCGAGCCAGGCGAAATAGAGGCCAATTTTAACACCGAAATATTCCTTTATGTAGTCCAACGGTTGGTAGTGCAGGCACTTACGGACGCTCGCCCATTCGGTGAACAATAGATATCTCATGGAGCCCGGAGTTCGAAGATTGCCCTGCGAAAAATATTGACGGTTAAATTATTTTCTCTATTTATATATATCAGGCATTTTGAATTTGTATTGCTGAAACGTCGTGAATTCTTTACAGACTGCATATCTGATGTATCACTGCAGATATAAACCAGCTGTGAAATAAACAATGCGACGAAATAAATCGGAACTCACGTGAAATGACAAAAACCCATACATACATTGTCGAAATAGTAATTGACGAGGGTGTACGCCTAGAAAACTTAATGAGTCTCGAAAAACAATGTCTCGGCGAACACAAGCTCGAGGAATAAAATAACGGAGAAAGTAACAAAGGCGTTATTGCCAGCCGCGGGTATTGGGACTGACCTAGGGCGATCCTGTACGCGCCCATTGAGGCTAGGTCAGTTTTTATGACATCGGGATAAACGAAAGTTTAGCCCTATCCGATTTATGGATTCATTTACACGATGCAGTAAAATTCCCCGGGTGTGCCAACGACAACGTTGGGGACATACCTGGAGATGATCTTGCCCCAAAAACAATACATACTTCTATCTCGGAGAATTTAAAACGCCCGTATTAACGACACTTTGTACCTGAGTAACCCTCGATCGATGTTTCTAAGAAATGAGAATTAACAATTGAATCCGAAAACCCTCGCAAGCGGCTTAATACCGTGCGGTGGTCAATTGTGTATTCGCGAAACGGGCCCGAGAAATACGATGGGCCTCACGCCCCTTAAAATTGTTCCATCTCTAATAAGAACGGAATTTACGGAAATTCGCTGAAGGAGCTACGCGTGCGATTGGAAATTTACTAGCTTTGGCAATGGCCAGCATTTTTTTCGGTGGGTTTGATGAAGGAGTGACACAGAGCCGGACTAGTTCAATCGACTTAAAAAAATACTTACATCATAGTCGATAACCACGCCGCACACAAATTGTGAAACAGATTTCGAACACATATTCATAATAACATTAATATCAAACTCTGAAAATACCTTAAACGAGAAAAGAAACAATTTTTCATTATCCAATTCAGTTACCGCTGTGCAAACTCTACTTTCCATAGGCATTCAATTAACTAACTCTCAATTTTCTTTTTTTCAATACAAACGAAAAACAAAAAATTTTCTACTGATGTAACTACTTTTCGTATAAATTATACGAAATACCGACGGAAAAATCGGAATGTTTCAGGGATTACGTCTTTCTGCTAAATTGAGTAAGATTGAAATAAAACCTAACGATTATTTGATTTTAATTATTTCGGGTCTATTTTTTCTCGGAGGATACCGAGATTTCCCACTCCCGCCTATGACAATGGGTTTTTGTGCAGAGAGTATTTTTGCAATTTTCCCATTAAATTTGTAAGTATAGACATGGCGATAAACTCACGTCATGGAGCGGATAAGCCGCTATATAAGCCCGCTCATCAATCAGCCTGTCGATACCGAAAGCAAAGTCGTCACTCTTGTCCTCCGTGAATCTGGTCCTGTCGAGGATAAATTGTACGATCCTTGAGCGAGTGCCTGAGGTGAAGAATTCCGGTGATTCGAGATCAAAGAGATATTCCTTGTCGCGACTGTAGACAGCCGTGAAACGGTGTTTCATAGTTGGAAATATCGTTGAGTCGACGTAATAGCGTTTCATGAAGCGACGAAAACACGATTTTGCCTCGCGCACGATCGTGTTGGTGTGTGATGTCGGTACTTCGAGACCCTGCAAAGTTTGCATCGGCAAACGAAGCTTCAATATTTCTGCGTAACGGCGCAACACCTCACAAGGGGCATGAATTTTTATGAAACGTAGGCCGCTCGGCTCAGCCGGTTCGTATTCCAGCTCCAGGCCTTCCAACTCGAGATTTTTTTCAAAAGCCTGGAACAACAAATACATAAAAGAATTCAGGATATAAAATTAAATATACCGCTTTTAAAAATAAACCTTTCTCGATTCGATGTAGAAAATTCGGAGATAATACTCGTCAAAGTAATTGATTTGAGCAAATCGTATTCACTGTTCATTAGGTGGGGCTATTTATGCGATTCTACCCTTTAATTAATTTTTTAAACAGTTTAAATTCGAAAAAGGAAAAGATAGGAAAGATTCTGTGTAATCATAATCCGTGTTAAATTCAATATATATTTACTTGTGACCCTTGATCTTTGGATTCATTTATCAATCGATTTTATGTGACATCAACCTTACGTAACTCGTTGCTCTTGTACGTCAAAGCATGCTCATCGTGTTGATCCCAGACTATTACAAAATCTATGGAACGCAAAGTGTCTCGAAAGAACAGGCTGGATCTTCCATTGAATTCGTCCAGCTGAAAGAAAATCGTTTCATTAAACATTTTTCCATACACTCCAAAGAAATGGACATTGAACTTTGCCCACCAATCTTGAGCCTCCGCCGTCTCCACTGCCCCTTAAATCTCCACAACTGCCTTCAATGATAGTTTCGGCAGTTCCCCTAAGACTGGAAGATTCATCCGCCTGCGCATGATCGTCCAGGGATTCCGAAGTGTCTGTTGCCTCCAGGCTAATTGCATCGTCATAGATGGTGTTTCTCACGCTCTGATAGAGAGTCTGCTGGGATCCTTGCAAATCGCTTATAGTTGAGCGGTAGATACTGGGTGTTTGACTCCGCTCGCGCCTCGCCAGTTTAACTCCGTCATCATCGTCATCCTCCATCATGGGATCACCTGTAATGCAACAAAAAATCACTATGAATGAATTAATTTCAGAAATTATTGATTATATTTTTATTAAAAAGTCTAAGTGCACTTTATCTCACGAGCTTAATAGGATATCAAAAAACGTTTATCCCGGTTATTATTATTTTTCACAATTCTAAATCCCTTTCATCACCCGAACTTAAGGAAAAATATAAAAAAATGTTCTGCAGAAAAACTTTGATATTTCGCTATTTTTTAACGACTCGCGCGGAATTTTCATGCAAACATGAATAACCGCGGCGTTGGAGCACATGGCTGTTCAATTATTCAATTATCGTAACGAAAACCACGCGATTGCGTGGAGAGTCTCATCATATAGCAAAAATAATAGATATACACGCGAAAAAGGAGAAAGCCGAAAATATATTTCGAGGTTGTGTCGCCCCCGAAAGCGTGTTGGCTACTGCTGATAAATGTTTGGCGTAACAAAAAGTTTTCACTGCTCTTACGAAATAAAATTTAGAACAAGGACAAATTTGCGGTCTTTGGCGAAGCCCGTACTTGTGATAACGCGGATAAAGACCGCAAACGAACCGGACGTACCGTCTAGACTAGGGATCTACTCCCCTACTTACACACACAATTCGATTCTTAAATCGGGGAAGAAAATGGGCATACGCATTCATTGGTGGACACACGTATGTGCTCGATTCTATAGATGTTCGATGACGGACGATTCGTAACATTCTACGAATACGAGTCATGTTTTATGCAGTGACAAATACAACGGATTGATATTTATATCCCCAGCTATCGACCCTACCCACCACTTATGATTAAATTAGGATCTCTCCGAATTGTCCCGATACATCGAAACGATTGATTTACAGATCTGCTCCATAAATTACATGTTATCGACGGACTAATAACTGTAGCCGTAAAAGATTTACGATAAAAGGTATTTTCGGGATATCTTGAATATATTTTGAATTGGAGTCTCTTGTCCGCTCTTCCGTGATTAAAAACTGATACTATTCTGCTAAAGCAAGGATTGAATAGAGGGATCTATGCACCCGGCCGTATAATTGGATGTGTACATATATATAGCCGTGAACTTCCGGACCTTTAAAGACCCGCGCACTGCGGAAGTGGCCAGTCAGGAAAAGGAAGTTGGAAACAATGATAGCGGGATTGCTTTCGTTTTACGCTATTTATAATAAAAATCTCATTATCCATCTCCTTTTTATAGCAAAAAATGATACTTCAATAAACTTACTCCAGGCTTTGAATAAAAATCTTATGGACCAATTTTCGTCTGATCCTTACGTCCCGAAACATCAGCTGTCTCCTAAAGCTTGAAATCAGCGTATCCATATTCGGATTCGCCGTGTGTATTGTACTTCGAAGGTACAACCGTTCACGGTCCTTTCGATACTCGAACCGTATGAATTTAATTCGCAGCCAAGATAAAAGACATTGGAGAAGAGTGGTGGGTGATGGAATCTTTACTGAATTGCATGGAACGAGTGGCTCGTACGAATCAGGATGTACACGTGTGTATGAACAACACGAGAACGGTAAATCGGTGGGGGTAGTTTTGAGAGGCAGGTGTGCGGCGTTGGCCGCGATCCCTTCGCCATCCCCTCTGTATGTGTGTGTATTCAAGGAAAGAGCACGAGAGCCCTTTTCATTTTTGCTCAGGAAAGGTCGGAGATTCTCTCTGAAACTGGTAACACCTGGCATACGGGCCTTTATACGAAACGCTCATCTCCACATCGTGGCTCTGCGATACGTGCATTTTCTTGCTCTGCCTTCCGAAAATACGGAGCGAGCTTCTTTCTTCCGATGGTTTTCCCGAAGAAAGAAATCCGAGATTGATCGGGGCGTTTGCACCATGCGTAAAAAAAACACCTACATTGATTTTGTTAGCTATATCTATCCGTTTTTTATATACAATTATTGTAACGAATAAATAAATTTATGTAAAAAATACAGCTCGAATAAATCGTAATTCGCGTTATAGTCAGTATTGGATGACTTTGGTCACGGTTTGTCACTCAGCTGTTACTTCTTTTTACAAAGGAGCACGAGTCCTACGGGTGGACAATTGACTATACTTCTTGCATCACTAAAGAATTGAGTTCGTCCTCTCCTGGACACAGCACAGAGTCGATGTTGTAGAAAGCTGCGTGCAGGGTTATCAAACACCAGGACACACCTGCAATACAAAAGTCAAATGTTTGCTTATCAGCGGGCTTGGAACATTGCTGAAATCAATGCTGACAGTGCTTGCCCTTTCTTTGCTAATTTCTCTGGGTTTGATCGTGAATCTTATTCAAAGTTATTATCAAAATGTAAAAGCTATTGACGCCATTCTCACCTAATACCCAGAAAAGTACAGCTCCTGCGCCTACCAAGTAGAACAATGGCAGAGAACAAATCCCTACCAACATGTACACTTGAGCCAGTGTCAACTTGTGATTGTATATCGTCAATTCTTGTTTGGCATGTCGCTGGGAGACTTTGTAGCAAGTTCCGAGAGAAGCGGCCACTGCCAGTAGGAGGAGCGGCGAAGTGATCCTGCGAAAACGGCAATTCTTTATAATTACGTTACAAATGTTCCCTCGAAACTTGCCGCTTATCATACAAAGATCTTACAGGCAATAAACCACAAGACCGATGAACACGAAGAAATAATTGCTCTGAAAATACTCTATGTTCTTCATAATGCGCTTTCCGAGTCGCTGCACGCTTGGCGGTGGCCTGATGTTATTGGTGTTTATGAACAGAGACCAAGGCCTCAGTGTTGCTTTTCTATGCTGGATCCATTCTTGAGCTTGGGGATAGCCCAATTGCGTCAATGGCAATTGTGGGATTTGCAGGAAATCGTATCTGTAAAGCGATTCGCGTGTTCATTACTGGAAAACTGTTATAGAGATGGAAAATACATGGAAAACAACCTGCCGTTCAGTAGAAGAAAGTCAATGTGTGCATAGGGGTTAGTTGGTTAAATCGGATTCATGTGAAAGCAGGGGTGCAGATGGCGAGTCTCGTGAGACTTCGGAATGGCGTAAGCTCTTTTTTTTGTAATGTCATTTTTACCCATTGGAAGAATTTTGAATCGGTAATGACGGCTGGATATCGCCAGTGACCGTGATCTCCACGTCATCAATAGCCATTTCCTTTCTCTCGTTCGTCATCGATTTGGAAATTCTTTCTCCTTCCCTTATCTTTCTTCTCTCCTATGTACACCAAAAGAATCCTCGCTGGAACGTCAACAAAACTCGATAAAATGTACAATTGTCATGTGAATCTGGAGCGTACGAGAGAACCGTGGATGTTTGTATACCCTCGTATCACTGTGTTTTTCTTCGTATATAGTTTACGAATCGTTAGTATCGCGATTCTTCGAGGTGCGGAAGCACACGCGTTGCGGTCAGTCCGCGGCGCGCCGGCGACGTCACGCTCGTACTACGCGTTTTCCCTCTCGATCTTCTTTTTATGCACGCCACAGGTTGCAGCTGCTCGAAAAAAAGGCATTTTGTTTTGTTCAGAAAACGTACGCTTTCGCACGTATTCTTAAAAGAGAAAAAATGGGACAGGATTTTTTCCAATTTTTCGCAGCGAAAGTCGAGGTTTTGCTGGAGCGATAACCATCGCTGGAATATGAAAATTCTAACCAGAACGAACCCGTTTGAATATGCATGAAGCGCGTCGTATAATAAAAACGTAAGGACGAAAGGGAAAGAATGGCTAGTCGGAGCTACATTTATTTTAGCCTAAATCGTAGCCCGAGGGGAGATCGTAAAGATTTGCGTGGGCGCGTTTATAAAATCAGGGATTATCGGGGTTATGCGAGAAGTTATAAAAGTCCCAACCTTTTGTAAAATTAAATAGGCCTCGTGCTTGAAAAGTCGTATGGGAAAGGGAGGGAGAGATGGTAGAAATGTCGGAAGATGGTAGGAAAAGAGAGAGAGAGAGGGAGACGCGTCGATAAGATTATACATTTGAAAAGTGTAGGGAAGCCTGAGGATTTTGTGAACTCGGTTCGGGTTTCCTGATGGAAAAAGCAAAGAACTTTTCCCTTCCCGAGAACAAAGATACAATAATAATAATTGATCGTGGTTCGTAAAACGAGTGGAAGTCCTTGAGGGTGGGGAGGAAGAAAGGGAATCGTAAGATGCCCTGTAAAAACGCGATGGTAGGGGGAGATCGCTTGTGCGGCCATTTTGAAAAGATTCGTCCGTGAGCCAATGAGAATTGGGATTGCGGAGGTAATCGTGATTTGGCGTTTGTAAAAGTGGCTCGGATTGGTCGAGTAGCTTGTTCCCATGATACATTGGGAGGCCACCCGCTATAACGAAACGTACATATAGAGCGTGGTTACAACGTGAAACGATTGTGTGTATTTGAATGAACGTGTTTCCCCCTCGAGAGCTCCTTTAATTAACAAACTTTATCCGATAATTCCGAGTGTCTTCTCGAGCCCACTGAGATCGCCGGAGAGATTTGAAACACGAGAAGTGAATATACGTTAACGGTGGGATACGTTTCGGTGGTGACGCGAACCAAGCGACGAGGGAAGCCATAGACGTTCTATGGTTAGGTCAACGCCAAGCGAGACATGGATGTTGCACAGAAGTTGAATTTCGACGCTTACGACATCGAGGATGAGGAATTGAACATCAGTTGCCGCACCAACAGCTCGGGATGCGATGTTGAGGATACCCTGGATTCGTCAGCTGAAGATTTTGCCTGCTCGCCCCAACCGAGAAAATTGTTGTTCAATAACGCTATGGATTGCAGTGACAGTGAAACTAATCAACCAGTTAATAACAACGCGACTCCTAACGTCACCCTGACAGGTTAGCGTCTTTGCCAAAAAACTTTTCGTTCTTTTTTCAAAACGTCAACAAGATATAACGTTCATTTCATTTTACGTTCGAAGAAAGAAACATCGTGATTTGTCTCGTTTCGTTTCGTCGGTTTTCTCGTGGAAAGTGTTCACACCGTCCGCGTCTTCGATTTCTTTTCTTTTTTTTCGTTTTCAAACTTTGTACAGTAGGTTTGTTTTCTCCTCGAATTTCGTCGATTCTTCTCCGGGACGCTTGTCAGTCTTTGTCGCATTCCATCATCGTTGTCTCGTCTTCGTATCGCTTTTTTCCCCCCATTACTTCGTATTTGCTTGTTGTTTTGATTGCTCGTTTTCGAATTCCTCGCGAAAATGGAAGGACGTGCCAACAGTAATGTTTATTCAAAAAACAATACTGCAGCGGGTATGTCTGTCTCAATCATCTTGAAGATTATCGGCGATAAACTGCTATCGCTCAATCATCGGAACATCAAAATGGTATATGTTTCAAGAATTCGGCATCAAAGATTATTCTCCTTTTCATTGCTATGAACGATTTTTTCTACACTAATCGTTATTTCCATACTAATCTATACTCATCAAGGTAACACACGCTTGCGGAACTTAAAATGTCTCGGCGACACAAAGCAATGGACGGAATATTGTTGGACCAGATTGTTTCGTGTCCGCTGGTGGCGATTTAAGGAAATGCAAGAAATCTATCATTCCAATCCTCCGTAATCATAGTAAAATTGACCCATTCGATAACTTTCAGTGTAGATATCTCATAATACCTAACTTTGAACAAAACTGCAACTGCTGCACTATACTACTATACGTTCAACTAAAGTACTTCTGAATTTTTCAATTGGTAATATAAAAAGTGGCAAAGTTATGAATGTTTTGAATATGTCGACATTATTTTTTAATATATTTTTGTACATTATGGACAATGTTAAAAGTTCTTGCCATAATTTTTACATATATAATGGACACATAGCTTTTTAACAATTTTATTTTCTTTCTTTCCAACCATCCAGGTAAACGTAACTCGATCGGACTATCATCAAAATCATGTCATTGAAATTCTCATTGGTGGACAGAAATGAAAAATCATCTTTTTATATAACAAATTTTTTTAAGCAGATGCAAGCTACAAACTCACAACAACATTCTTCATACTTTTTAGTGAGTGGTGGATGATTTAATCTCCACTCTTAATCTTTGGTAATAATCTAACGGATAAAAGAGTCACTTATGAATAAGAAATTTGTCCAAATTGTGAGTACGGAGGATTTATCCAAATAACTCTACTAACAAAATAAGCTATCCATTCCTAACTAACCGAAATTCACTCTGGAGTATTTGTCAAAGCTAACGGATATCCTGAAGAATAAAAATTGTGTATGAACATTGCAGCAACACGGGTGAAACAGACGTCGAGTATCGGAAGATTGATATACGTATTACAGGTCAATCTTGTACCACTCGATACTGCCCCAGCTGGTTGGTAATTGACATTCGATCGAAGTCACTGCAGTTTTGGCAAGTAGCACAGGCGCGGGTGTCCGTCTCGATGGGTGAAGAATCAATAGACATTGAAGAACAACATGCATGTTATAATTCAAGGACTGCGGCCGAGTTATGTCTAGGCAGATGGTGTCAGGGAAAAATTGTTCTATTTATGGGCGTATAGGAGGCCATATTTTTGTCTCTCCCAGTATCGTTACTAGCTAGACGACTATACAAACCAGGAAAAGTCGGTAGGGTGCATTTGAAGACGGAGATATTCTAGTTCTTACGTGCTGTTCAGGGTGTTCCAAATATTCCTTGCAAAGACATGACAGTGTTTGCATTATAGCTGTGATTGAAAGGACTCTACATTAGATTTCATGGAAACGCAATCGATAGAAAGATACTCGATATGATATTGTACTGAAATACCATAAAATGGAACATGTCTGATATTAGAGCAAGAATAAAAATGCATAATTGTTACATAAGCAAAATTTTAAGCAGATTCCTTTAATGGATCACTTGAAATTCTATTATAAAATTGTGAGTAACAATTATACATGGTAATGGGTGAGAAAATCTGCCTGTGCGGCATATATGCGAACAAAAAATCCTTTTTTCTCAGGTCCCACTGGAATGAGAATACCCCTGAGGGAAGGAACGCCCCATTCGAGAATATCAATGGCGTCCAGTCCTCCCTACAACAGAGTCAGAGCCCTAAGGCTCTTCGACTCGCCAGCAACGCCAAAAACGTTGATGGAAAAAAGTGCCATGCACACACCCGTCCCATCGAAGTGCACGAGGCTCTTTGCCGTTGACAAGTCACGGCATGTTGCTTCCTTTTTTCAAAATACATTGGACAAGCCTGCCGCCAATGTTAATCCCTTTACACCCAATGGAATGATGCTAACTGCCAGGAAGAGAAGTCGATCAAAACGAAGCCTCAACAGGTAAATGGTTACACCAAAAACCAAAATGTGCACTGTGCACAATCAATCAACCAAAATTAATGGATTATCGACTCATTGCTATAATCGCACGCAAAAGCTCATTATTTTTAGATTGTTTGCAGTTCTGAAATGCAGCGCAAGACCTGTACTAAATTTTAACACGCGATCCTCGCTTCGATCTAAGGATATAAAACGATAATCCAGTTTTACGAAAAAAGCTTGTCCCGATTCAAAGTTGAAGAATATAGAAATATTTTTACAATTAAAAAATGTCTCATCGCAGCAAACTTTTAGCTAGAAAACGGAAAGAACAAAACAAAATATTTCTGTTATCACACAGTTCTCCGGACATTCGGATACCGAAGTTCGATTTTGTGGATTCCGAGGATTCCGACAATGAGGTGGAACAACCAACGAAGCGAGTAGCCCTCCAGGAGTCGAATATACCCCGTTATCATCAAGAATTCCACGAGATCGGTTTGGTGGGCACCGGTGAATTTGGCTCTGTGTACAAGTGCATTAATCGTTTGGACGGTTGCGTATATGCGATAAAGAAGAGTATAAAGCCAGTCGCGGGTAGTGTTAACGAGAAGAACGCCCTGAACGAGGTTTACGCTCACGCAGTCCTTGGAAAGCATCAGCACGTTGTCCGTTATTATTCCGCTTGGGCGGAGGATAATCACATGATAATACAGAACGAGTACTGCAACGGTGGAAGTTTAGCGGATGCGATCGCGGACATGCAGAGGGAAAATCGTCGCTTCACTGAGGCAGGACTGCGTCAATTGATGCTCCACGTTGCCGAGGGCTTGAGATACGTCCACAGCATGCAGTTGGTACATATGGATATCAAGCCGGGCAACATATTTATCTCCAAAGAGAAGAGATTGCTCGCGGTCAATTACGATTCCACCGACGACGGTTTCGACGAGGAGGAAACCGTCGAGGAAGAGATCACGTACAAAATCGGCGATTTGGGCCACGTTACGTCGATAAATAATCCCCAAGTCGAGGAGGGTGACTGCAGATATTTACCCACGGAGATACTCCACGAGGATTTCACGCATCTCAGCAAAGCCGATATATTTGCTCTCGGCTTGACGGTTTACGAGGCAGCGGGCGGTGGCCCTTTGCCCAAAAACGGTCCGGAATGGCACGCCATCAGAAACGGCTCTCTCAAAGAATTGCCGCACTACAGTCGTGACCTCAACGACTTACTCAAAGTAAGTGCACACGCCGTATATTTTTTCATTCCCGTTTTCATTTATCAACATATTTTCGTTCAAACGTAAAATTGATTAAAAATAACGATTGGCTTTTGAACGGAGGCCAAGAAAATGTAATATCCTTATATACATTTTTTTTCGTAATGCTATATTTGAGTGGATTTGAGTTTAAAATGTGCTGTGAGTAAAAAATGCTAGCTAATTATCTTCCAATTAATATTCTTTTATGAAGACTACGAAATTATAATTGTTTATTAAAATTATTCTCATTAAGAATTGTTCATTGAAAATAAAGACAATTTCTTTGTTGACAACTCAAATGTTCTGAATGATCTCATTGGTTTGAAATACATTATTATTATCGGGAAAAAAAATCTTTATCCTTAATTCGGAAATTACTATGTTTTCCGTGTTGGTATATTATTAACGATCATTAAGGAATTATGAAAATTATTCTCATCATTCTTATTATTGGGGTTATGAATGGTCTACCAAAACTCATTTCAGTTCTTTTCAATCGAAACCAGTTTTCTATTGATACTCGGGACGTTTTTCGCGTTTCCTGTTGAAACTATTCGTGATATCGGTTTGCCATAAATGATCATTGGGTTAAACCTGGTCCTGGCGTGTTTCTCGTTGCAGCTGATGACCGATCCGAATCCCGAGACAAGGCCCTCGGCCATTTGTCTTATACAGCATCGGGTTTTGTGTCCTTTCGGTAACAAAACGAAAGCGCAACTCCGCCGGGAGCTGAACGCTGAAAAGCTGAAGAACGAGATACTCTCGAAGCAGTTGCAAGAGGCAGCCAAGTGTTTGAAGACAATAGCGCCGAACATGACAGTAATGAACAACTCGATGTCACCGGGTGGCTACAGGCTGAGGCCAACCCCAACGAGAACCTCATCGCGTGCCATAGGAAAAAAAGTTAATCGTAGCAATAGCACAACGAACTTTTGAACTAAGACACGAATTCTTCTCGACACGGATAACGTGCTCTTGATGAAAAAAAAAATGAAAAAAAAAGAGGAAAGTCGAGGTCTGAGGAGGAAGTGTGTGTGAGAAGGAGGTGGTGCGGTACCCCGCAGGTGCCTTGATATTGTGATATCCAATTAACTCTAGGTCCTAAGTAAGAAGTTGGTAAAGATAAAACGAAGCGAGAGTCGGGTGAAAATGAACGAGAGCCAGAAATAACAACGAAACATGAACGCGAATAAGTGCGTGCGCAGAATGAAGTCGCAATTGATAACGGGTCGATTTTTTCCAACCAACCCCCCCCCCCCCCCCCACTTTTAATTTAGGATAAACGCAGGATCATGCTTGCGAGGAGACCCTATGATCTCTCGAATTTTGAGTTCGTCCGAACGTTTAAAACAGATATATAAATATATATGTGTGTGTGTATATATATATAATTGTATGTACGCTTTCGCGGACAGATCGGTATACGAATAACTCTCGAGCCCCTCGAAGGGCTTTCTTTTTTTTTGTTTAAACGAGACCGAAGTTTCTTATAGATATAATCGTTAATTGTCGCGTTTGCGAAATTTCGCAACTACTGATTTTTTTATACTTAGAGGAATAAAGAAAAAAAGCCAACTATGCACGCAAATATACGTTTATAGTGGCAAAGCGATCAGAAAGATTCGCGTTAAAATTCATGGTTTGAATCTCTCGTCTGTCGTTTCAACGCATTTTCTCTCGGACTTGCTTGCATGTAGACCCGATCGACAATGTTTCGACGTTGACTACCTTTCACCGGTGTTTCCGCTCGTCCCGCGATTTTGCAATGAAAATAAGGATAATCAAAAAAAAAACAGCAACTTCAGTGTTAAACGATCGCAGGAGCGGACTTAACCTAATTTACATATTCTCTATGCATGGGTCTTGCGAACTAATTTATGTGTCCTCTACTTGCTACAGAGATATTTATCAACTGTTGCTTAATACTTAGATACGTTTGTCATCGTTTCGTTTCCTTTTCTTTTTCTCACGAATAAAACATTTGAAACTATCATGGAAAATTTGTTGACTGTTTTGAAAGAAAACAGAAAAACGTATTTATCTTATTTTTCTTTTTTTTTTTTTATTATTTATTTTTCAATGTTCGACGCAGCACGAAACTTTTTTTTAGAAGCGCCAAACATTCGAACGAACAAGGGATAATCGAATTTCTATTATGATTTTTTGGATATAACAAATTCGTTGTCAACTATTGTACCGTTAATAGGGAAGGGAAACTGAACGAACAGAAATAACACACAAGACACGCCAATGGCTCTTACGACACTGACTGTAATTAACTTAATCTGTGAACGCGTTCCTTCTCTTTACTACTATCGATACCTTTTTTTTACTTCACTCTGCAAACTGAGGTACTCAAAGTATAGTAGAAACAGAAAAGGAAAAAAAGGAACACATCCGGTCGCGACAGATTGATCGCGCCAATGGCTTTTATCGAAATGACTGAAATCAACTTATTTTTCATAAATGCAACCTCTCTGCGTTTAAATTAGTACCTATTATCGAATTCTTTGTGACTTCATTCTGCAAACCGAGGTCCTCGAAGACAAGGAAGATAAAGAAAATAAGAAGAAGAAGAAATAGAAGAAATAAGAAAAGAAAAAAACACTTCGGGTTGCGAAGGATCCGAGCATGATATAGTTCTGAGCTGGAAAGCGCATTTTGTAAGATTAAATTATTTTTGTAGCATTTTTAAATCGACCCCAATGAAGCCCTTCCCGCCCTTTTGTACCGCCTATCTTTTAAAAATATGATTATTATTATTATTATCGAGCCTACAAGCCTTCAACGATGGTTCGATTTTTTTTTATTCTCCGTTGAGCGTTCCTCGATAAACTATTGGCCACGGTCACAAAACGAGGAACTTCGAACCAATAATTCCATCGACGATTGAACGAATCAATGAGGGACATTTTTTTTTCTAATTGTTTGCCTGAGTATGACAATTTTTCTGTTTCCTTCGTTCTTACGAACGAACATAAGTAAAACGCCAAAATCCAGAAATTTCATTTGCGTACAAAAAAATAGTTATCTCTCTGTCCCTTACGCATCAGTTCCGCTTTTTCAAGCAAATCCCCTTCCACCCCCTACGATAAATAAGTGTTTAGTTGTAGTGATACGTGTATAGAAAGTCACAGAGTTAAGTGTAAAGAAGAAAAAACAAGGATAACTATGTGACTACGTTACTTGAAGAAAAGGGATTAGAAAAAGAGGAGGAGTTATGCCAATGAGGGTGGACCCCCCAGCAAATGGCAGGGAGGCGCGCTGCATGCGGCATCATGCCATATTTAGGCGAGAAACAAATTGTTATTTTTCATTTTTCACTATTATTATTATTATTATTATTATTATTATTATTATTATTATTATTATTATCATCATTATCAGCGTAATGTAAAAACAATAAAGGAAAAATAAAACCATAGATTGGGAAAGGTTTGTCTCTCACCTTTAACTTTTCTCAGTGGATCCTGAAAATTTATATCGCAAAAGTGACCAATATTATCAATTTAATAACGGCGATTTAATGGTGAACAAAACGTTTTTTTTTTACATATTTAATTCCATATTTTTCTGTGCGTGGTTGCAGTTTTGTTATACAGTTCCCTCTTCTGTACATTGATACCCTTTAATACGTTTCCTTCGTTTTCATTGTGCTTCCTTGGTACCGACGACGCGCATAGTTACTTTGATCAATTTAAATTTTTTTCATCTATTCATCCTTCACTTCAGTGCCTACCGCTTGTACTCTCTTAACGACTTTAACAGATTCTATATTGCTACGTACTCGGTAATTTCTTTTTCCTTTCTACATCGACGTAGAGTATCCGCGTATTACTTTTACCCACTTTCCCTGTATTTCCACATCTTAATCTAGCTCACCTTTTTTTAGTTCTGAGTTTGCGCTGTAACTTTGTCTTCTTAGTAGTCTTCCATCTCTATACGGGGTTTTCGTTTTATGTACACATTAAAATCAACGTAGTATTGATCCCTGCATATGTAATAGTTCATATTTATTATTGACAAATGCATTTATCACTGAACTTTCAAATGGACCGCCAGAAAAGGGCGCCTCTCTGACGGAAGTGTTGCGAATCGGCTCACTTCCGGTTAACGATGCCTCCGAAATTTGCCGTTCGGTGGCGCGGCACCGTTTCGAAGCAACATTACCCATCTCGTGTCGCGCTCCCCCCCGCCACCGACTCACGTTGATCATAGTGTGCGGCAGTGTGGTGGAATATTTCAGAATGGCGACTGTCTCAACTTAAGAGAGTACTTATATTCCAGCGTTCGTAATACGTGATAATCGTGAGGCTGAATTAACAATTTTCATGTGCATCACGAAGTGTACGAGAAGAAAATGATTATAGAAAATCCTGATCAATTCAAGGCGTGGCTCACAGCCGTTTTGGGGCCTCTGTAAGTAGGCCAGCTTTGCCCTATTGTACAAACTCCCTCGCTGTTTGTGAGCGTGTATCCGCGCGCGCGCGCGTGTGTCTCTGTGTGCGTTTGAGAGAAGCTTTTTTCTCCATCTCGCGGTTACAGATAACGCATGGATAGACGTACATGTGCCCTCGTGAGTTTTTCTCCGCGTGTGGTAATTGTCGATTCGGGGGACACCTCCGAACCGGCGTCCTCCCAAAATCTGTCTTGATCCCAATTACTCCAATCATCATGACACGCTCACGCGCGCTTCTACGGAGATATACTGAACAAACCCAAGCCCAAACAAATCTAGATAAGACCTCTGTTTGAGTTTGTTTGTGTTTAACGTTCGTGTCCTCAATGCTCGATTTTCCTTATAGATGCGATGCGGATCCCGCAGCATTGGCCAAGTATGTGTACGCTCTCGTCAAGAAAGACAAAACTCTGGAGGAACTGCGAGTCGGAATGGTGGAACAACTGGATGTGTTTTTGCAACAAGGTTTGTCGAACGGCTATAATCTTTTTCTTTCTCTATGACCTCGTACCTAATTTAACACGCTTATTCAATTCTCAGAAACGAAGAACTTCGTTGAGCTCCTGTTCAAAACATTGGAAACCCAGGAGTACGTTCTACCGCCTTTGGTCAAGCCAGAACTAGGGGGCAGCGCGACACCACCTACCGGAGTTGTTCCTGTGGCAACGATGACTCTGCCAGTGGAAAATATAATGGAGACTATGCCGCCGATGCCGGCCAATCCACCAGTCCCCGCAATGCCCATAGCCCCGCCAATGGCCATCGCACCGCCCACTGTCGTTCAAGTTAACGGCTCCGCCGCTACTCTCCTTCCTGTTAAACGCGAAGGTCGAAAATCAGACTCTGAAAAGGACGACAAGGAGAAAGAGAAACGACCACGTAGCCGGTAAGTGAAGCAGGAAACAATCAAATTTTTAATAACTTAAGAATAGTCTTTTTGAGTCACTTGAATTTGGTAGCAAATGCGTTATCTTCTTCCTTTTTCAAAAGATTTTAAAAAGGAGTGTTTTAAAGACTTCGTGAAGACATTTCAGAAAACTTTTAGAAAGTGATTTTTTTGGTTTTTTGCTTTCAGTCTTTTTGTTAGTTTCGAAAACCTTTTCTCAGTGAATTCAAATTTGCATTCGTTCTTTCAGTTCCTGCATGATTTTTAATATCGTTGTTATTTATTACCCCGCGATAATTTGTTGTTTCTCGTCAGTGGGCGAATGAGATCTAGAACGCGGTCCCGGTCTCGTTCAAGATCGTGGGAGCGAGATCGTCGAAGGTCCAGAAGCCGAGAACACATACGCCGGGATCGTGAACGAGACAGGAGTCGTCCATGGAGAAACAAATCTCCGCCTTCGAACGCTCGACGTCACGAGCGAAGGTTTGAACTGTTTGAAAGCTTACCAATGCACAGAGGCTAGTTAGATTCGGTCCGAAAAAAAAACATTAAGGATGCATGGCGTGTCAAGTGAGTCGTGGTTTGTTCAGCAAACGGGAACATTCATCCCAACCGAAGATTATTTTCAGATTGATACACAAAAATTGAAGAGAGGTAGAAACGTGGAAAATCTCAATTGACATAGAACATGTATCCAAAGGGATCAGCACACTTTTGCATTATCGTTGAATATCTTTCTTTTTAAGATTGATACGTTCATAATCTTGGATAATTCACGGTCCTTCAGTCACTTCATATTTGAAGTTACGGTTTTCGTTCAAAGTTTAAATTCTTGCCACCCTCAAGAACACTTTCAGAATAAAAAAGAGCGTGCCTGGATTACCGTGGATAATGTTGTAATGTATAAAACAAAAGTAGACATTGAGGTGTGCCTCATATGGACACCAAGTTTTTGTTAGTAGTTTGTAATTTGCATAATAAGGCGAAAAAAATATGTGTCCATGTAAAAGACACAATTTTGATTTTTATCACGCATAGCCACTAATTTCATTCGAAGTATTAGAGCTTATACAAATATTAAATTCTGTTAAATTACGTGATGATATAAATCCATGGCGAATGGACTTTGAAGTTTAACAATTAATAAATCTCAATCATCTTTTATTTGCGAATGATTTACTAAACACGGAGTATTGAGTCAAGTCAATCAAAAAACGACGAGATTCACAGTGATATTTATCAAAATTGCAACACCTCACTTATTACGTCAATTTTTGGTATATCTTTTTTTTGAAGTCTTTCTTTTTTCATTAAATCTAGAATGGGCCAACATTTATTTCGCGAACATTTAATAGTAAAATGACTGAAACGAGGATGTATGCGTTATAAAGCAATCGCCTTTCGAGAAGCAACGGTCACTCTAGTCTGCATGTTTCTCGTAGTGCACGCGCTAGAGGACGCACAAGATTTAAATCCGAACTCCAAGTAATCGTTGTAACTGTAATTAACGAGCCATGCATCCTTAGAAGGTTCGTGCTCAATCTCACGACGAAAATTGAAGAGAGATTCCGTTTCCTCAGACGTACCAGAAGTCGGAGTACGTCACCCTTGCGTTCTCGGGTCCGCGACGGTCCCGAGATTCGTGATCACAGAGCTCGTTTTCGTAATCGATCACCAACTCCACTTAGATCCCGTTCACGTTCGAGATCAGCGGATCGCAAGAAGATCGACAGGAGTGACAGAACGGGCGAGATTCCTCCCCGTCCCGATCGTATTGATACGAGCCCCGGTGGTACTCCAACACAGGACAGCAATCACGGTGACATAGACATGAGGCTTTCAACGACTAGTCAATCGATACAGAGCGTAGTTGCTGTAGCCTCGAATATACCGAACAATCAGACCGCTAATTTTCAGCCTAAAAGACGATGTCGTGATTTCGACGGTGAGTTTTTATTCCATATGGTAACGTGTCCAAGAGCGCATCGATCAGCGTGATCGTATTGATCGACCGAGTGGTTCATTTGCCTTTTTAATACATTTATTTTCATAATGATTTTTTCAATTCGACCGCTAAATAATTGCAGAGAAAGGTTATTGCATGCGCGGTGATTTGTGTCCGTACGATCATGGTACGGATCCCCTCGTTCTTGAAGACGTCGCCCTGAGTCGCGTTCTCACGTTCGGACCGCACGGGGCTCAAGCACCCGGCACAGTACCGGTACCAGCCGTTCCTGAACCACCGCCAGGTCACAACGGAAATGCGCCACCGCCGCACCTTCCTCTCGCCAGTTTACCGCCGCCTCATCTTCGAAATCAACATCACTCCAACATGGGTACTTACACTAAATTCCACGAGTCACCGAAAAGAATCTTTGCTCTTTAAGAATAGATAAACATTCCGATATTTTTTCTACGCGCAATGTCCACATTTTTTTGTCTTACGGTTGCGACTCGTAGCGCTGGTTATATCGAATGGATGCATTTTTCATTCGGATGTAAAGTGTAACCTGTCCGCCGTGATGTGTTTGCACATTTGACTATGTATAGAGGGATACGAGTTTTAATGAACGTGTCATGGAAACGACGTTATTGTTCTCTTTTTACGATACAATTATGTACGTTTCATTTAATGGTTCACGTATATTTGACTTTGAAAACACAATACCGTTGTTTCGGAAACTTTTGCACGCTCTTTGCCATACCGCGCTTTATTAACTGCTTTGCGGCAACTAATAGCAATGAAACGAGAAATGTATTCTTGTACGATAAAAATATTGTAAGAGAATAACTAGCGCCACGTGTAGGTGTCGGATAGACCTAAGAAATGCGAAAAAGGCACATAGCATTTTAATACAAAGGAGGAATAGGTACTGCCACCTTGATCAGGAGTTTGCATATTGTTCGTGAAATTGATAGAAATGATGAACAGGTGCTTTCGCCGAGTACAATCCGGACGCGCCGAGCATGGAGCCCCGTGTGCCCTGGGGTCGACATCCTCCACCAGGTCCAGGTATTTACGGTCGCGGTCAGCGGGAGTTGATAAGCGTCCCGGTAATTCCTCACTCGAACCCCGCCGAGATGACGCATCCGCAGAACAATCCGCTGAAGAGGAAACAGGCGTTCGACTTTAATCGTCTCGGCCCGAAGCAACGGACTATTCACAATCCGGCAAATTGTTCCCTGGAGCTGAAGAAAGTACCTCGTAGTATGAACAATATAACCCAGTTGAACAATCATTTCTCCAAGTTTGGTAAAATTGTAAATATACAAGTGAACTTTGGGGGTGATCCGGAGGCGGCACTGGTCACGTTTCAAATGCCGACCGAGGCGAAGGCCGCTTATCGTAGTACCGAGGCTGTGTTGAACAATAGATTTATCAAGGTACTCTGGCACAACAATCTAACGAATAACGCGTCCGGGGGTGCGATCGAGAACGTTCCGCCGGGCTGCCGGCCTTCGATAAAAGAGCGATTGGGCACGGCGATGCCCTCACTCAGCATCAAACCGGAGGACAACGAGTACGTGCCGACTCGTCGTCCCAGCGAGGAACAGACTCAGTCCAAGCAGCCAGTCCAACAGCAGGCACAGCCGCAACAGCAACAATTCTCAACGCATAGTATCACACCGGCTTCGACAAAATTGATCGTCTCACCTGCCCAAACGACTTTGACCCGTGAGGACAAAGTTCTCGCTATTAGAAAGACCCAGGAAATGCTTGCGGTGAAAGAGAGCTTGAAGAAGAAACAGGAGGAGAAGAGGAAAGAAGCGATTAAGATAACCGCTGATTTGCGAAAACGCAAGCAAGAGCTGTTGGACAAACAACTCGCTGAAATGCGTGCGCTCATTGAAAGGGCCGAGAAAAATCCCGAGCAGAAAGAGGCGATCATGGTTACGATCAAAATGATGCAGCAGTCTATCGATGGCTTGCGAAAAGATTTGGCGACCAATGGGCAGACAGGACCGACCAAGAACCAGCCCAAATCTCGGGAACAAACCCAAAAGGAGATTCTCGACGCTGAATTGGATTTGATGACAGCCCAGCAGGAAGGACAGGACGCAGGTGAATTGCAGAAGAGGCTCAACGAGCTGAGAGCTCAAGCCGCCGCCTTGGGACTCGGCACTGGTAATGCCAGCACCCTCGGTAGGACCGTCAAAAGTACACGCGTCATTCGTGGCAGCCACACGGTCTCGTTTCGAGGTCGCGGCAGGGGGAGCTTTGCTCACGTTTCCGTCGATCACAGACCCACCAGCCTTCTCATATCCGGCTACGAAACGGAGGAGAAGACCGAAGTTTTAGCTCATTTCCAGGTACGCTTTTTCCTATTAAAATCATCAACCTGATCTCCTTCAATCAATCTACTGTGAGCTCTCCGTTATACGATTACATTTTTTAGCTCTTTCAACAATTACTTTGGAAGTATAAATTTTATGAAATGAAAAACATTCATAAATATGCACCTTGAAAAATAAGGGACACCCTAATTTATACTTTCTCGGTTCGTAACGATTTCCTTTCGTTTCTCGTTCTAGCAATACGGTGAAATAGTGAATCAAATAGTGGACGACGCGACACCATCGATCGTGATAAATTTCAAGTCGAGGAAAGAGGCGGAGGTCGCGTTAGTCAAAGGTCGTACGTTTCAGGATAGGCTACTGTCCGTAACGTGGGTATCGGGCCATCACTTACATCGTGGCGGTAGTGGTTTAGTCGGTAATTTGAACGCTAGCGCGCCCCGCACTGAGCAGGCGCCACCGAACGCCGACGAGGAAATCGATGTAGAAGTATGATATATACGTATACTGGTATCTATATACAAAAAGATACATCATATGTTTTCGTTCACACATAGGAATATGCATATTGGGAGAATACGAAAAAAAATAGTCAAATTTTTCTATCGCCCTGATGCATATGCGGTAAAGATGGATGATTCGGAACATTAAACGAAAAAAAAATCAATCGCAACTGGATTATCGCCTAGATTGATAGCAATGAACGAAAGAATTCGCAAAATTTTATAAAAATTCAGTTTGATCTAAATTGTTCCGAATTAATCCATCTGACTGCTTTACATATCGGTTCAGCTCGTTTCTCGTGAATGATCCTTGTCGTTTGTGTGTTTGTTCGTGGTGGTTGTTGACGATTGATACCAGGGTGCGACTGAGGCTCTGCTGCTGGAAGAGAACGAGGAAGAGGAGGACGAGGATGGTGAGCCGAGGAGTTGGCGACGATAGCAGCTCGGTAAACGGGAATTGTGACGTGACCCATCATTCTTATCATTCGAAAACAGCGAGATCGTAACGAGTTCGTTTCGTCACGGAGAGACCGTTTTTCAAAGCACCATCGCCTCGCCGAAGCTCGATCGTTACAAGGCAACCCGTGTTTCAACATTCAAACTTTCGTGTTTGTGCACATCAGCGTTAAAATGAGTGTTATAATATTTGTTATATTAAATGTAACCATGTGCACTAATAGTGACATGAGAGGGTGAAAGAGATTGGAGGAAGGGGAAGAAATCGTCTCGTGAATTACGTATCACGGATACAAAGAAAAAGATAAGAATAACGTCTCAAGGTTTCAGAAAAAAAGCAACAGAAAACAAAAAAAGAGAAAGAGAGAAACAACATGAAAAAGCAACAAGCAACCAAAATTATCCCATTATTTGTAGAATAAAATCGCTATGTTTTGTATGGGAAATTCCGCCACTTGTATTTTATATCGCGAATCCTCTTCGATCAGTATACACTTTTCTCGGCGAACTTTGTCGAGCATTTTTAATTGCGCTTTTCATCGTTCCGAGCTTAACTATCAAATTTTTTTTCTACGTTCTCCGTCAAACATGCTCAGTCCATTTTATTTTCTCAATTTTTGCTACAGCCGTCACAGTAAATTGAATTTTTGTTGTCTGATTTCGCGATATCGTAATTTAAGTACAGAGGTAAGTACAAGACAAGCTATGGATTTTGTACGAATCAAGATGGTCATTGAACGACCGGAATTCATATTTACGAAGTGTATGTGTGTACATATGCGTATGTATATAATGCGTTGAAATAGTAAAACTATGTGCGCGACGATTTTTCTTTTCTTTGCTAGTTCGATTTATATCGAGAATAAAGTTGGTACTATCTAAGATTCACTTATTTATTTAATTTTTTTTCGTTTGTAACACTAGCCCAATCAGTCATTGATGGTAATGCGATATCACAGAGGGTCCTTCAGCATTTTAAACGCGATCTTACCACTATAAATGCACTAGCCTTGGGCATTTACGGCCTGTTCGTATATTGAACCGAACGATAGCCTAAAGAAATCAAGTTCGTACTAATAAGCTCTTTCACGTCGGAAAAATGTATCGAGAATGGTGCTAAAGTGGACAGTAATTTACCCCACTTCCAAAGGTTATTTCGCATTAAGCTTGATTTTCAGAATTTCAAGTTTGAGTTATCAATTAAAAGGTTGAGCTTTCAGCCCTCAAGAAATATAGCAGTGACTTTAATGACAATTTCAATAGAGCTTCGTCGTCGAGAAGAGTAATTTCGACTTATCGATTTATGAAACTTCTTCAAAAAGAGACCATTAGTCTGAAGCGCATTTTTCCTCGTTGTTAATTATCGCAGCATCCAGCTCACGCGAGAATCGAACGCTCGAATTTCATCGAAGCAAAAAACTCGCCATCAAACCTCTTCATGAATGGTGGCCAATTCTTCGTGAGATTGGCTCGGGTCTCGTGGAGAATTAGGGTTGGGTCTTCGTCAAGATGATATCCAGCTGGCGAAGAGGCTGCCCATGAGAAGTTGGGCGACCGGTAAAATCGAAAGCGGCAAATTGATCGCAGCTCCATGTGCGGAACCGTGATAAGCACCTCGCAAGAGCCAACCTCCAAGACCAATCGATTTGTGGGTGCTCGTGAAGAGAGCAGCGAGTAGAACATTCCTGGATAACCATCTGGAGCACAAGAACCAGCAAAGACCAGTGATCATCAATTGTCCGATGCAGGCTATCAGCACGCAGAGTAGTATGTCGGTGGCGTCGAGTGAGGCGACGTCGGCGTTAACGGCGTCGCAGAACCAATGATAGGCCGTTAGTAGGAGAAGCAAACGGGGTATCCAAGCTGTTCGTTCCTCCCGGTAATAATTCAACTTCGATATTGTCGTTTGAAGTCCCATTCCCACTCCGAATGGGATCACGGTGCTATAAATCATCTCCCGGATGTTGATACCAACGAGTGGCGGCGTTGAGGCTCCCAGCTGCGATTCAAACGATATATCATTGTGAAATTCGAATATTCTAGAGAATTCGATCAGGATCGTTAGAACTGTAGCGAATGCTTCATCACCATGAAATAAAGCAATATCGGCGATACGAAGAGTCCGCCGAAATGTGAAACCAGGGTCGTGATGACACTCGTTGATAAATCAGCGTTGGCAAGTCTCGTGAGAACGAGACTGATACTGAACGGCGGTGGCATGCAGTACAATACCTGGAAGCAAATCGCAACTGTAGTTTACTGGTGAAATCGTTTATCCGATTTTCTCCGTCATCATTACTCACCTCCATTCCCTTCAGCAGCCAAGCGTTCACGCCCGCGTATGTCAAAACGCAACTTCCCAATCTTGCTATTACGGGCATCAGAATGTACATGAAAGTCATCACGAATGCCAAGAGGTAACCATCGCTCAGCGATGAGTACAGAGACTTTGGGCTGCACGTCAGTCCAGCTTCGAAATACGTCAACGGTACCGCGAAATACCAAATAATTACGTTCCCGTTTATTACACCTGGAAAAAATGAACGTTCGTCGGAAACAATTAAAAATGTTCCATCAACTAAATCTTGATCTCGCACTAAATAACATAGCTTTGGTGGATCCAGAAATCCTGAAAATACTCAGGTACATCTGTAAATTTGAGTCTTTGATTCGCCACAAAGATTTCGTCTATAAGCAAAGCTTGAAAAACTTCAGAAGGCATAAACAGTAGGAATCTAAGAACAAAAGTTTAAGATTATAAGATCTGATAAAATGGTAATTATTTTTTTCATATTTCCAATCTCTAGACTGAGAGTTGGTACGAATAAACGAAATTTTTTGAAATAAGTGAATTTTCATTCACTTAGAAAACGACAATGATAATGACAAGAAAGAGAGATTATAAATAGTTTTCACATTTGAGAAGAATGAAGTATCGTAATCATAAGGACTCCAGATATAACAATACCATTTGCTCCACCCAATTTGGGTTGAGTGGAAGCCATCAGCATACAGACGATCATCATTATGAAGAATCCAAATCGATTAAATATATTGTCTCTCTTTTTTACCCTGGGCTCGATGGTTCTCTTCTCATTCTGACCATCCATTTTTTGCTGATCTCCAAGATCCTTCTCTATTCCAGATTAAACTGTTCGACCTTGAATTTGAAAGATTCACATGTGAATACATTTCTCCGCACATTGATCTCAAAAACATTAATTACATGTGAATAGAGTCGTTAAAAAAATGGAGCATACGTACATTGCAAATGTTTTTTCAGTCGCTTACGCTCCGCTCGAACTTTGTGGTCTGTGGTAGAAATTACAAAAAAGGAGGCAAGCATAGTCGCTAAAGGTGGATCTCTGGAATCGCCTTGTTTGTCTTAGTCCTTCGCGGAAAGTCTCTCTTGCCAGTGGTCGGAGAAAAAAGTGCGCTAATTTTGATAGTGCAAGCCCAAGCGAAACACAGAGTCGTTAAGAAAATGTTTGTAAATAGTGTGCGATGTTGATCCATGCGCAGACTCCATGGTAAAATAATAACGATTTAGCAAATGAATCATTGGTCGTGTCAGTGATACTTATTATTGAGAAAATGTGCTGTAGCTCATACTCTAGTCAGGTGGAAGACAGCTGAAAAATAATCTATCGTACCGAAGGAGTTCTATCGTACTCTTGCCTTATTATCAATCTATCAAGGCGAGAGAATACACTATGATGCGTAAAAGAAACATCGGATAAAGGTGATGAATCGAAGTGAAGGAACAACCATGTTGAGAGAGTTGCATATGTGATATTTATTGAACAAATGTTTTTCTACATTGGCAAATCCCAGTCGCTACAGAACATTGTCAAAATTGTACTTAAACTCTAAACGTTTTCTCTTACACTGAAAATTGTTAACAAGTAGATCGTCTAAAAGCCAGGCACGAATTTATGGAGAAAATCATAACCTTCAAAACGTCAGAACTTGGATTCATTCTCGTTCGTATCTCTGGCGTATTCGCGTTTCTTCTGTTCCATTTGATCAAACGGTCACCGAAAATAATTGGAACGCAACGATCGACCATTATCCTCCGGTATGAGCTCACATTCTCCGAAACATTTTGTCAAAGTCGTTGTAAAAGGAGGCAGGGGGGAGGGACACTTCTCGGTATTTTCGCTGTGCAAAATGACCGGAATTTTTAGTGTCTTACTCTGCCACTCGTTGCGGCAATCGTGCTATGAGAATTTTGTATGCCAGATGTACATATAATTACACGCATCATGTTTATTATGATGGTAGTAAACAAAACATTCTGCCAATAAACAAAACTTTCTGCGAATAAACAAACCATTCTGCCAATAAACACCCATTCAGGTACGTTTAAAATTAGAATTGTTTAATCCCAAAAAATAATTAAAAAATGTTATCATCACATTTAAAAAAGTTTTAAGATCTCAATATATACTTATATAACCAAATCTAGAGCTTTTTAAAAACCCATTTTCGAATACGATTTTCAAGAACTAATTATTTAGTGATAAATCGATATATTTTCCATAGGTAGTTATACGATTGTTGAAAAAATGTTTTCACCTGAAAGATTATATTATACGTATACGCAAAAGTATCGCAAACGTTTATCCAATCTCGATCATTTTCCGTAAACCTTATAACCCGTCTAATCCGCTGGCGCCGTCTAATAGGCTGGCGCCTTCGCAACAAAGTTATGCTCACATAGGAACTAGCGCCGCGTGCAGAAGAGAGATGAAATTAAGAAATGCAAACGAAACCCGATTTATTTTGATGCACGGAACTGGCGCAGGTTGTCGCTCTGGTTGAGTCGAAAACCACGATGCACATCGATACATCGATAGTCGATCTTTCGATATTCCCTAGCTGTTATTCGCGCCGGCGGCGCGGCTGGCCTGCGCGCGCAACAATTACAAACGTGCAGTTCGTAAAAGATGGCGAGCGGGCGATGAGTACGCGACCTGTGAGTTCGAAAAATGTTTGTTTAGGCGAGTTGGGAAGTACTTCAAATCGGATAATGAGCGAATCCTTCGCGTCTCGAATTATCCTCTAAATTATCATTCAATCAGCCAGCTTCAACGAAAAACAAACGATGAAATACGAAAATTCGTATAGTCTCGCGCGCTTCGTCGCTGTGGTGTGAGAATGAGGGACGATAGCGTACGATGTGGTGTCCGTGTGCAACGACATGGCCGGCCCGGATGAGGTGAGTGATTTTCCCAATTTACTCAAGTAAGTAAGTCGTGTTTGACAATCGGGCCTGGCAAAGAAGGCGCTTCGACTCGTTCGCCGAACTTTCGATACGACTAGATCGCGTGATACATCGAAAATTTCGCGCAATTACGCGTTGGCGAGTGTACACAACGTGGCTCGCTCGGCGGCCATCTTGACCGTACATGTGTACATTCGAATTGTTCGTGATATCGTAACTTTTGTTAATATTTATTATTCCAATCGTAATAATTATCAACCGGCTAATTTATCCCTAAGAAATATTTAACGAACTTTGTCATCAGTAATAATAACCGTAATAATAATAATCATGATGATAATCATACTAATAATAACAGTTTACAACACGTGATCCGATGTCGCGTGTTCATTATCTTCAACATACGCCCTTTGGAGATAAACGCACGCCGTTATCTCTCGAAACGGCGTACCAGCGTGAAAGTTTTCCGTAGCGGACAACAATTATAGACCGCTAATTGAAGAATACGCAATAACAAAGGGATTCAAAATAAAGCCTTGTCTTCGCTTTATTTTCGTCTCCCTCCTCTCCTCGCTCGATTCGACAACAGCCTGGTTTATCTAGGTCGCGATTGTCAAGGGCGTCACGCCCTTGCAGGCGAACTTGGTATACGAGGGGCCTGTAGGAGCGACGAACGAAATTCAACCGGCTTGAGACGCTAACTGCGCAGTTCCATAGCCGGTTACTCGGACTCGCTTTTTTTACAAAGAAATGTCAAATACCCATTTTCTTTATTATCGTAAATTTCATAACGAATATTTCGGAAAGTATTTTTGTTGTTTCGAAAAAGCTGATAAAGCTGTACTTTATCAGCTTTTTCGAAAATTGTTCCCCGACTTTTTTTTGCCGGTATATAGCTTTATTTTTTCATAGACAATGATATTTTTTCTGCAAACGACGGTTATCATGAATTTTGAATTTTTTAAGACCATGTTTTATAATTTTGTTAATTTTCGAATACCGTTTGCGTTAAAGGGGTCCATTTAGTTTCATGGCATCGAGGTATCGCAAAATGTAAACACACGTTATTTGTTTGGGTTTATTTGATTAAAAAAAATAAAAAACTCATAATTGATATGAACCTTTTTCCTTATGAATAATATCATTATTAATAACATAATAAAGCTATTTATCAGCAACAAAAAAATCGGGAACCATTTTTTCGAAAAATCCGCTAAGAATTACCGTATTTGTTTGTACTCGATATAATATCGATCGGACGATCATTATCGCCTTTTTGTTTTTATCTTTGGTCTGAAACGCGGAAGTCCTTGGATTATCGAAAAACAAGTGAGAAAATGATTCCGGGTTTCTATTGTTGGTATGTAACGTGTGAGACCTCGTTGTACGCAAATAATCACGCGCTAAGCGCGTAAACAAAAGGCCTCTGAGGTGTACGTGCGTCTCTCGGCTTATTTAAATTCAGCGCGTTCGACTGTTCCTCATCGAAGCGACTGGCGGTATCCGGTATCCAACTAGAGCCAATTGGCATAAACAGAGGACACAAGGTGCTCTTTCAAAAACAATTCTTCTCTGTTGTTTTTCCTCGGGATTGATTATTGTGTAAAATGAACTTTCTATGTTCGTCGAGCTTCGGAATTTAATTCGTAAATCATCATTTTCAAATTACGATTGAACAATTCTAACTGATAATGGACCCACTGCACTCTGTAACTCATAATTAACTAATTAAGATAATTAATTATTATCATTCAAATTATAATAGTCTATAGCGATTTGTCAAATTTCCAAGATTAAAAATAGCGTAATTAGGATCAAGGTGGGGTAAGTGGGTTTCACAAAAATCGAGTTTAGCGAGTAAACATTTGTAAAAAAATTTTAAAAATGACGAAACCAAAAATTGTTTCAACTTATCCTTATAAGAAATTTGCTTGCAGAATGGAAGATTCTTATTGCAGATGAGATTGAAGTTCGCAATGTTGCGACGCAACGAAAATTATTATTAATTGATTTCTCTATTTTTTTTTTTTCACTGAAATCGTAAGTAAATACCTCAATAATTATATAAATCTTTATTTTGATAACCTAAAATTCAAATCTGAAAAAAATGAGAAAAGTAATTTCTTTGCATCGCAACGATGCGAACTTCAGATCCATTATTACAGTGTTTCAATCATTTCCATAAAAAATTCAAAACTCAAATCTTCTATCATCCCAAATATTAGTATTTTTATATAACAAAATAATTCATAAAGATAATAATAATGATATCAATAAAATTGATAAGATAGCAAAGAATTTTTATTTCCTTTATTATTGGATGTTAATATAACGAATGATAATAACAATAATAATATTAGAAGTGAAGCAACGAGGAAATAGCAAATAACTTTTATTCATTTCGACGCGTGCAATTATCGACGTAACGAACGAGTGTAGTTTCAAAGCTGTTTAGAGATGACGAAAATCTGGACTCGATATTCGCATCGTTGAGATCGATGAAAATTTGCCCATTTTTTAAAATTCCGTTACTTCTATTATTGGACAAAATGTTTTTCGTCAGATTTGAATTCTAGATTATCGCTAAAAAGATTCGAATAATAATTGTGGACCTGAAGTTTGCATTGTTGCGACGCAATGAAATTTCTTTTCTCATTTTTTTATTTCCTTACAACCATTATTTGGCGAAATATTTTTTTTTTTCAGATTTGAATTCTAGTTTATAAAAATTAAGATTTATATAATTATTGAGGTATTTTACTTACGATTTCAGTGAACAAAAAAATAGAGAAATTTAAATATAATAATTTTCTTTAAGTCGCAACGTTGCAAACTTCAATCTCATTAATTATTGAGGTATTTCAGTAACGATTAAGGTGGAAAAAAAAATACCTGAATTGAAAAATAATAATTTTCGATGCGTCGCAACGTCACGAAGTATCAATCTCGTGAGAAAAATGGGTGCGCCGAGCGCGATGACGCAATTGCGGGCACAGATGTATCAGATGTATCCGAACGATCTTGAACCAAGCGACGTATTTTTCGTTAATTCTTCATGTCCCTTTTTCGTCTCTTGGGACGGAGCCTACCTCGGTCCTCGATAATACAAATTCACATGGTGCCATGGGATCTGAAGACTTCTTTTTTTTCTTCTTCTTTTTTTTTATGCTCGACGCGTACCACTCGGAGACTCCGAGGGTCGTGGAAGTTACGAGAGGGGAGAGCGGACACATAAATTTTCCCTTTTCTCTCGACGAGCCTCTGGAGCGTTTGTGACGACGCAAATGACTCTTGAGCGCTCGGCTCGACGCGGGGATTTCGTACCCTTTCTGCTTGTTCAATTCTGTAAAAATCAGCCTGCCCTCAATTTTAGCTCTCGAGTTAAGAACAAATCGCCGATCGAAGTTTTTAAAGAATAATTGGTCGAATAGATAAAAAAGTTCGTTTAAAATTGATCGATTCCATTTTTTTTCAATTTAGAAAAAAATCGTCGTCTGGTAAAACGAAACGTAATTGAATCGAAAAATTCATCAGTCCGTTATTCTATAAAAATATTGTAATTGTATTTTGAAAATTAAACAGTCGGTTAATTGAAAAAAAAAGGTGATGCAGTTGTAAATCGAAAAATTGACAAATTTCAGACTTGAAAAAAATATCATTGAACTGAATATCTTGATTCCCGTGACAATTTAATAAATCTTTTGAGACAACAAAAATTCATCGATTGGTGAATTAAAAAAGAAATATCAAAAGGAATTGAAAACGTGATTTTGGTTAATTCAACGAACCATTGAATATTATCAAGAGGAACGATCTGTCAAGAAATATATGCGATCGAGCAATAAATCTACAAATACAAAATGAATATATTTAATAACAAGTGGACTAACCGGTCAATTACAAAAAAAAACATAAATAAATTTAGTTACGAGGTCAATAAAAATAAAAATAAAAAATAACGATTCTCCAACAGTTAGTGAATTGTAAAAACGAGCTGAAAGCTGCGAATACATTTTTAAACATAATTTTTATGTTTCTGATGAATCGAGTGAAAAAAAAAACACTGCGTCGTTGTGACTGAAAGTTGGAGGAAGAAAGGGAAAGGGAAGACAGCCGGTGGCGTGCCTTCTCATGACCGTTGAAGCAAAAGCGTCGCGACGTTCTTTGTTCGAAACTCGTGGCGCCAAACGCAAGCTCGGAAATAGCGAACGGAACGACGGGGACGGTACCCCCCCCCCCCCCCCCCTCTCCCCCCGCCCCCCTCCCCCCCCCCCCCCCCCCCCACCGATCCCCCTCGTGCATTCACATGGAAATTATTTTTGAATTACGCTTATAATAATTTCCCGTCTACATTTGGGACCGTTGGAAATTCCCCTTAAGTAACATGAATTTTTTATTTTCCCTCGAGCATCAGAGTAACGTCACGTTGCAATTAGCATTTTCGGAGTGCGACGATGTTGTTTTTTTGTTAATTATTTCTCTTTGTTTATTTAAACGGTCGTCAGAAGTTCTGTTTCGAAAATTGACGTTAATTATAATTTTCAAAAACAATTATAATTTGCAAAAACGTTTGCGCGATTCTAACCTAACGGATCATTAACAAAAAACATTTTTAATAAAGAAGAATGAATTTTTGTTGCGTTTCAACGATGCAAACACGAACCCCTGATATTTATTTGTTGTCGCTGTTATGTACGAAGATCCGAGGAAACGAATGGTGATTTAACTCTTTTGTGGTGCATTAGAACGCTTTGTTGTTAAGGGAGCATATCCGAGCATGAAAATCCTTTTTTGTTATTATTTTTTCGCTCGGCTCGAAGCTCGCAGCCTTGAGAATATCGTGTAAATTTTATCTTGATATTAAAAAAAAAGGTTGAAATTCCGGGCGATTAACTGGTGCGAATCAACGAGCCCGTTATTTTTTCCAAAACTCAATGTTGTCGATATGATCGGTATAATCGATGATACTTGATCGATATAACCGATATACTTGATGGATATAATCGATTGTACTTAATCGATTATACTTGAGATGATCGATCATACTGGATTGATATAATCGATCATACTTGACCGATAAAATCGATTGTACTTGGTCGATATAATCGATGACACTTGATCGATATAATCGATGATACTTGATCGATATATTCGATGATTCTTGATCGATATAATCGATGTAATCGATATGATCGATGTAATCAATGTACTTATTGTCCGAATTTTCGTCGATATACCTTACAAAAATAAACATTAAAAAGGCACAATATCTGATACAATAATTTCGAAAAATTGACTTTTTTGTCTTCCTGCCTCATGACCTTTTAATCCGTGAATGAAAAAAATCATCGGCGTGCCGGAAAATCAATGAAATTAATTTTTCAAGCGCTGTTTCGTATTACGTCAAGGAGGCCACCGGAGGTCGTTGGGGTTGAGGATCCCTCGGTCAGTAGGACGAATACAAGATTCCTTTCCCCGCACCTTTCCCGACCCATAAACAATTTCTTTTTCTCGTTACCGAAGGTAGGAAACCTTAGGAAAAAAGCTCGACTTGTGAAAATCCGTTGCATCATCAGCCAAAGCGCATTACGAGGTTCTACGTTCGAAACATTCGACATTTCAATCCCCACGAAACCTCGTTACGGTCGGATGATATTCCCTGACGAAATCACGACCCCTCAACAAAGTCTTTCCCTCTGTATTCTTCTTCTTCGGTTTTCTTTTATTTTCGCAGATACATTGTTCGTATTTTTGCCGAGTGAATATTATTCGCGTAGTTCACTTTGGAACGATAATCATCGACGAGACGGCTCGAACGATTTTTCAAGCCTTCGAAAAGTTTCCGTCTGACCGGCGTTGTGCAAGGGGCACTTTTCAAACTCGTTCCGTACACGCAGACTGCCAATTATAACCATTTGAGCGTTTTTTGTAATCATAATAACAACGATAACAACAACAATAATATTAATAATAATCTACCTTAGTTGTAAAACGTTATCCCTTTGGTACTATTTTAAACAATAATAATTATAACGAATGTCGTGAGCGAATGATAATATTCAAATAATGTCTCATTTATTTTTCTTAATAATAAAAAAAATAATAATAATGACGATAAATATTATTGTTTTTATGTATTATATTACGGAATTATACTTATAGAGACATATTAATAAAAAAATAAAATAAAAAATCTATTCATAATAATAATAAATGGCAATGAAAGATAGTAATGACTATTATTGTTATTTTTGTTGTTTCATACTAAAATTATTGATGAGATTGTAGCTCGCAACGTTGCGACGCCAACGAAAATTATTATATTTAAATTTCTCTTTTTTTTTAATTTCTCTATCTTTCTATTATACAATTTTTTAATTATATAAATCTTTATTTTGATAACCTAGAATTCAAATCTGAAAAAAACTCTTTCGCCAAATAATGAATCTAAGAAAATTTAAAAAATAAGCAAAGAAATTTCATTGCGTCCCAACGATGCGAACTTCAGGTCCACAATGATTGTGATATATAATCATCGTATTAATAGTAGTAATAACGATTATTATTATTATTGTTATTCGAGGCTAAATATTATTGTTACGATATGAATATAACAATAATAATATAATAATGACGATAATTGTTATTGTTATTAATTTTGTATTTAACGGCTGAACGATGGAAGTTTCGTGTGACATATGAAATCCGTGAACGACTATCACGAGCGTAAACGTATTCTCGTGTTAAACGAGTGTCGCAGGAAGCAAGCGGTTGTTCATAATAGAGTTTGAAGCGAGAACGAGGAGAGAGAGATCGCTCCCGGTAAAGCTTGATTGTCGTTTCGTTTTGTCGCACCCCGCGTGCTGATCGCGGCATAACAGAGCTAGGACGGGGGCCATCTTCGTTGGAGTAAACAAGTTGATGAGCCGCTAGGAATGAAAGCTCTCTCATTGACAGACAAAACGTAAAGGGGGAAAGAGAGGGCGAGAGAGAATATTTCGAGCAGGCCCAGCTATTAAAGCGACCGAGGTCTGGTGTGCTCGCGATCACGTAGCCACGCATGATTTTTTTTTTCTAGCGTGACGCATCTCAAAACGAGTCTATTTACATTCGAAGACACCGGATTAAAAATACCTATTAACTATTCGAGATATCTCAACGATTATTTTTTTTTTTACATAAGATTGAACGGTAAAAATGAAAAGAATAATAATGGATGTTAAAGAGTGTTAATAAACGATATTTTTATCAATCATTATTTAATGCCATTTTCACAAAAATTGTTTTGGTCTAGTATAATAGTTTTTTTTAATTATTTGCTATTAAAAAAATAACAATTTTCAATAAAAATTGATTGGAAAATGAATGACTGAAAATAGTTTTTTTTTTTATAAAAAAAAAAAACAATTTCTGATATAAAGAAAAAATTTATTTTAATAGAATTTTTGGGAAAAAGATTTTTTTTTTTACTTAACATATCATTTTTGTTAAATGATAATAATTTATTGAAAAAAGAATGAATGCGAATTTTTTTTAAGAAACAATTTTTTTTAATTGTATCATTTTTTTAAATTGTATCATTTTTTAAAAATGATATCAAATAATGGTTAATAAAAATATCGTTTGTTGACACCATTTCACTTGTATTTCTTTCCATTTGTAATGTTTAATTTTACTAAAATATTATTAAAAAAAAAAAAACAAATTTCGTTCGGGATCAATTATGGCGAGTGGTGAACATTCAGTGGAGCTTAAACGTTTTATTATTTGAATCTTTACTTTTTTCTTTATTTTTTTGCGAAACAAGAAACGCGAGAGATGCGGAATTAATGTGGAACGCCACCGGGTTGGATGACCGAGTGTCCTTGGGAGATTACGCAACGCGTTCCGTAGCCTCGTCCGAATGTTTCCATCCCAATGAACACGCTTCTGACCCGATTTTACATAAAATCGAGCGCAATTAATCGAAGCGTTAAACTATCGTTTATTTATTTCGTTCTTTCATTTTTTCGTTTATTTTTTTGCTTTTGCTTTTTTTCGAGCGATACGAACTTTTTAAGCAAAAATTTCACGCGACGTGCGGATGAATTTTTATGAGATTGAAGTTCGCTACGTTGCGACGCAACGGAAATTATTATATTTAAATTTCTCTATTTTTTTGTTCACTGAAATCGTAAGTAAAATACCTCAATAATTATATAAATCTTTATCTTCATATCCAAGAATTAAAATCGGACAAAAGTATTTTTCGCCAAATAATGGATCTAAGGAAATAAAAAAATTGAGAAAAAAAATTTCATTGCGTCGCAACCATGCGAACATCAGGTCGATAAATTTTTTGCGTCGCGCAGCAGCGCTTCTCCCTTTCTCCCGGTTCGCTGCCGCGATCATTTTTCGATATTACGCAACCTGCCAGCTTTCGATGATTATTCGAAACGAGTGTTTTTTTTACAACCCGATTGTAACGCCAAATCGTCAGCCAGCGATGAGTTTATATTAGACAGTTTTGTGTCTTTGTTTTTTTTTTCTTTCGAGTATAATTCTTACCGGAGATTCAAAATCCGGCAACAAAATGAAACAAAAATCGTAAAATTATACGAATTACGAATAAACATAATATTAACATTAATCATTATTATGTGTGCATTAATAATTAGTTATTATCATTAATGAACAATGTTTAATTTAATAATTATCGATGATTAAAAATTAATCGTAAATTTTTTATTAATAAATCAAAGTAACGACATACGTGGGTCCGTTTATTTTACGTACGTATTATTTTAAACAGCTCGAAAGGACGCGATGAAAGATCGATCATTCATGCGTTCTTAACAATATTCTTGTAATTTATTTTAATGTACTTACTAATATGCAATATTTATATTAATCAACGACGAAAATAAAATCATTAATGACCATAATGATAGTTGATGACGTTAATGATAATCGTCTCATAATCATAATAATAACGACAATAAAAATAACAAAAACATCATTGTCGATAACAATAATAATTATAAAAATAACAAAAACATGATTGTTAATAATATTAATTATTATAAAAATGTCGAATATCGGTTTTTATGTTACAATTGATGCGCAAAGAAAAAGAGGCCCTTCGAGTAATCGTATTTCATCAAATGAAAACAACATGCGAACATTTTTACTAACGCTGCCTCTCGTCAATAATTCAGTCGTGATTTAATTTTGGACGCTCATTGTTCTTCCCTTCGTAAATCGTTTAAATCGTAAACAAACCGCGAATTTCTTTACGCGCTGTTTTATTTTTTTCCTTTTTTTTTGTTCTCAGCATTTACGATTAATTTGCTGTCGGGTCACATGTTGAGATTGCTAAAAATAGCCGGCGCTCGTCCGCGCTGCTTAGTTAGGAATGTATACACGGAATGATTGTCTTGACATCGATTCTTCGCCAGTTATGTAGAGAAACAAAATAGAAGAGGGAAATGTTATCTTACAGACATTTTTCCTTGTCAAGGCAATGTTACAGTGAGACTCCGATTTTGTATAATTTCTCAAGCGCATTGGTAAAAAAACGAAACCTTCGAGGTTAGGCTCGAAGTTTTCGTTTCATTTTTAAGTTCGTTTCGGTGAATTCTTATTTAAAAAAAAGCAAATTATTTCCAAAAGACAAATTATGTGTTTGGGTTATTTATTTAAAATTATTCAAAAATTATTTAAATGATCATTATTTACATTTATTTAAATTATCAAATTATTTAAATTATTTTTAAAAAACTAATTATTTCAAAAAGACAACTAATTCAAAACGCAAAATCTTATTTTCGATGGAAAAAAATAACGGTAGATTGTATAAAATCGGAGTTTTACTGTATAACTTTTGCTTCTTATAGCCTTCTTCATGTTTAGCCGAGACTGTGGTTTTCGCGACAATTGTTGCTCGAAATCAGCGTTCGTAACGATACGTATCGAAGTTTCTCGCGCTATTGCGTATTTCCATTTTGAAAGCGATTTATCACGAGAGAACTTATCGAACGGGTGACAAAAACATTGTTATCGTTTCTAGCAATTATCTTTGTATTGTTTGGATACCTCGTTGAACTTTGCAGTCGTTTTTTACTCGATGCTTTCAAGGTTGAGACTCGTAATGTTTTGAAGAATTTTCTTAAAGTTCTCCAGTAGGAACGACAAACGATTAATTCAATTAAAATTAATCCATAACCTTGAATTAATCCAATTGTAGTAATGCGTTATTAAAAATGAAATTAATTTAATACGGATTAAAAAAAAATTAATGAGTTTAATTAATTTCATTAATCAATAGCTATTAATTTATTCAAATTAATCCACAGTTGTGAATTAATTTGAACACCGTCACTGATCGATAACTAGAAAATGAATAAAATTCCTTCATTAATAAGTAAAAACATAAAATTTATTAAGTACGAAAACTTCTCTTCGATAAAATTAACGTAGTTTAATTCATGAATATTAATGAATAAAGTTAGATAAATAAATGGCTATTCAAGTGGATACGATAGAAACTACTGTTAAGATATGATGAAAAAACGGCCAGGTTTTATATCATTATGCAAATACCGATAACAATAACAGGGCAAGAAATGATGCAAATTCTAAGACCATGTTTCATCAGGGTATTTGACCGTCGAATTACCATTCAGTCTAGACACACAAGCGATCTCGACTCGTATTTTTTTTTTTATTTCAGCAGATATTTAAGGAACTTTTCGTTAAATTGGCAGTAGCCGGTTTTACGGCGCAGAAGCAACGTTTTATAGTTGACCTTCGTATCGTCAACTTTTATCCCATCGTTAATGAATTTTCCAGCTCGTCATCTCTCATCAGATCGATCGAGTGTGAATTCGACGTGACAATTATACACGTACAGGATTACGATAATATACAATACGAGTTGTAGGAATTTAACTTTAATGCTCAATTCGATTTTCGCATCAATTTTTTTTGTTCTCATTCGCAATAAGATTTACGCGGAGTGTGCAGTGGAGTAATAGAGTGTATAGATAGAGAGTAAAGTGCATCAATGTTGGCTTTGCCAGCCTGGCTAAGTCGAGTCTTGTTGAGGCAGGTTACGATTTGAGCACCGGGGCGTCGACAACCGAGACCGTTCTCGCTCTATCGCTCGCACTCGCTTAAACGTTGTCTAATTAAAGAACCGCCCAATCACGTGGCACGGTTCAACGCTGCGCAATGTATTTTATTATTAATACCTATAGACACGAGAGTTGGTGGGCAGTGTACGGGCTGTTCCACGCTAATTCATTCGTCGTCTCGTTTAGAAGCAAAATTACGTCCAGGTGGGGCAATATGGACCCCTGAACATTTTTTTCTCGTTTTCTTTGTTACTTAAATTCAATGTGGGATATATACACGTGTGCAAAAAATTACTTAAGATTAATATGGGCCGCGAGAGAATTCAGGACTGCATTTGGGATAATATGGACCCCGAGTGATTTCAGAACAGTATTTGGGGTAATATGGACCACCACAAATAATTTTTATGTAATATTTCAATATTATTATGATAAATTATAATTCATCGTTCGTAAGTGAAACAAGAATATATAATGATGTATATTAAATAAGGATGTGGGGTAAGACGGACCCCGAGTAATTCGAGATCCATTGAATATTTTGATGCGAGCGAACATAAATATATCGTGATCCGCAGCGAGGAACCAATATTCCAGCGATTTGAAAAAGCACGTACGAGTCTCGATTATTCGTGAAGAGAATTTTGTCATTGAGCCGATGATAATAGAGAAGATATTTATGCGCGGTCGAGTGACGCGTGTGCCTCGGCGAAGCGACGTATCGACACGGCTTGATTGCGTCGGTCTGTGGTTGTGCGCGAGCTTGTGGTATCGCGGTTTATAAATTCCTAGCTGACTTGTCGCTCGTGAAGGGGGCCGAGAGGGGTGAAACGATTCTCCGTCGTGACTGCGAGAAACGTTTAGTGTTTACATTCGCTCGATCCTTATCGAGTAAATATCGTCGTCTCTTGCGAGGCCGCAACTTTGAAAAATCTTGCTCTCGGGACGGAAACGCTTGGATGGAAAGTCGCGGATATCTCGGCGTTCGAATTGGCTGAATAGAGTTTACAAAAAGGGAAAAAGTCTCTGCGTTGAGCGTTTATCCAAAAATAGCCCGGGAATAAGGCTAGTCCATGGGGTAGAAGCTTACATCGTTCAAATAGAAAAAGAAGCCGTTCTTCTTTTTCTCTACATAGATTTTTAATATGGATTTAAAAAACTCAATTTATTTGAAAAAATCTTTTTTAAAGGATAGGAAAAAATTCATTTTCGACGACAGAAAAAAGAAGCACAAAAGAAAAACAATATTAATAATTGCAGCACTTATCAACGATGTCACGAAAGCGTGACTTCGAGCACGATAAATGTCACGACGTAAACATTTTTCGTTAGAATTCTCGATTTTCTTTCGTTTTTTATTTTCACCCAAAATCGGTTTCGAATATTTGTAAATTAAATGAAAAGAACGCTCAATTGTCGTGTTCCTCGCAAGTGTTTAATCAATCGACTTTCAAACAAATTCGTTTTCATTGCGTATTCAACCACGATGCAAACGTCAACGTCATAACAGAGTAGGATGGTGCTTCTCGTACCTATCGGCGATCGCGGCTTCCCTTCCTCGCCGTGTGTGGCTGCGTGCTTGCTCTCCGCTTCAGGCGAGTAACAGTCGCCCGTTTCGCCGGTACACCGGAGGAGGCGAAAAATCCTGTGTAACTCTACGTACGTATGCGGCTCGGGAGAGAAAGGTGCAAAGCTAAACGGGAGGTAACCAAGAACCAAGAGAGCAACACGAACGAAGAATGCGTAAACAGCCATGAGAACCTTCTCGATACCGCGTGCTTCTCTCGAGAACGTGTTTTTATATATATATATATATATATATTTTAATGGTTTTTTTTGTATTGCCGTATTCCGACGCGCATTCGCGCGGGTTTGTTTTTTTTAACCTAAAACGGAAATATCGTCTTTGCGTTTTGGGGCACCGCAGCGATCGATTCTAAGTACGGAAAAAAAAACTTTTCAGCGAAATGTCAACGACCCTCGAAGAATAATTGTATTTGACTGGAAGTGGGGATAAAATGCGAAAAACGTTTGTGTGTGGGGGGGGGGGGGTCCGTCTATTCTGCAGTTATCTCGCGGCGGGAATTTCGCGCTCTCGCTCCTCCCCCTCGCGCGTAACGATGATTTTTCCCTCTCGACAGACTTGTATCTCACGCTGATGATGCAACTTGATAGTCAGATTTATTTGTCACACGTCCACGATTGCACCTGGCGTCGCGCATGCGCGATTCATGGTATATACTAGAGAGGTGGGGCAATATGGACCCCTGTTAATTATTCGTTCGCAACTACAAACTCCCTTGCGACTTGTTCTGGCAATACTTATAGTTACGTCGCACCGAGACGATTTTCGCGGAAGATGACAGCGTCTTTGTTCGAGGTTTTTTTTTACCCCCGGGAGACTTTATTTGATGACGAGAAAACGTAATTTCGAAGGATGGAAGATTCGTTAGTGTTTTCGTAATCGAAATCCGAAGAAAGTTGATTTCCCCTCTTAACGTTGAATTTTTGTTTTTTCGATTTAAGGAATGGAAAGAAATTTTTTTCCAATCGATATGAGAAATTGAAGATGTCAATTTGTAAAAAAAAGATATATGACAATAAAAACGATTAATTGAACAAAAAATTAGTTGCGATTCCATGGTCCAGATTACAGCGGCACAAGAACGGTCAATTTTGCCCCACAGCGCCATTTTTCCTCGAATCCCGAATCGCGTTGTCCGAAATGATTATTCCCTTTTGATGTTTCGCACAGACTTAGCCGTCAATCGCAATACATTCGTCATCACCATTACCAACCAGAATTTCATCTTCGTCGAATCGTTTCGCGTCGTCTTATCGGGAAGTCCTATAGAGAAACTTCATTTTATCACGATAGTATCGTTGATGACACAACGCATACGAAAAAGGTCGAAAAATCGGTCGTTCCAGTATCGACGAAGTTTCGTAAGGGGTCCATATTACCCCACATAGCTGTTTTTCTCTTTATTCTCGATGTAGCCGACGACCCCTTTCGCGACATCCAATGCTACTTCCTTTCGATCCATAAGGGCGTCTACGAACGAATATCTCGTCGGTACAACTTGTGTATTACGACAACGAACACCGTGATTGGACAGAGGCTTAAAGATCGTCATGTACGAAGTTGGGTCAGTGGTTGGGGGGTGTGAAAACCCTCAAGAGACCAGTCGTCGCCGTAACGTCTCGGCCTTCGAGACTTCGCGATTTTTTACACTAGTTACGAAATCTTATAAAAATCGACTTTTTCAATCGAATTATTGAGCCCTAGAATTATTCTGTAGCGATGTTGGATGCTTAATGACACGCATCGTTCGTCCGATCCATTGGCGCGTCCCATTTAACGCGTAAATCGCTTTACTTCGGATTTTCATGAAACAGGCGCATGCGTAACTCTTATGTCACCGTGAACAGTTACGCATTTGTGGTTAAATGAAGGAACTTATTGGAATAGTAACGCGATTATCCATCCGCGGTGTCGTCTCCTCCTCTTACGTATATTGCGTCGCAATGCGCTAGCCACCGATTCGATCCTGTTGCAATTTGAATCTTTGTCAGCGCAACGAAAATCATTAATTTTGTTTTTTCGTTTCCTCGTTTATACGCCAACTTTCCATTTTGACCTTTTGGGGTTGTCAATGCCTGATAAGAGGCTTTGAAAATATTTCGGCGATATGTGTTACCTCGATGCGCCTAAATAGAATCGTTTGATAAAAAAACTCATTTCATTCCCTTCGAACGCGAAGAATTTATTTGTCATTAATTACCAAATAATGATTAATATTAGTCAAACTTTAAGTGTTATTCAATTTTATAAGAATTTATTTGTCAATAAAAAATTTATCTATGACTCTCAAGTCATCAATAACTCAGAAAATAAATTCTCATTGTCGCGTTAGAGAATTCATTTCTTAACGTAGAATTTGTTTGGGTTTGTTTGGGTTCACTGGTGAAAAAATAAATTCATATTAAATTGAATAATACTTATTGAATTAAAATAAACTTGATGAATTTATTAACTACTATTATTAATTTACGTAATTCATCTATTTCTCAAAATATATTGAAAATAAAAAATTTAAACAAAATCTAAAAATCATGATAAATAAAAATAAATTTTCAGCTGTATGAATTTTTCTAAAATATCGAAGAGTCTACTATAATGAAGGAATACCCCAATCATTTCGTGACGTCAGCAGCTATCCAATTGTATTTTCGTGGCGATTTCAATTTTAGAGTCTGTAGAAAATATCACGCGTGCGGTTTTTATCCCTATCGGTTGGGGGTTTCCCAACCTTTCCCCCCCCCCCCCCCCCCCCCCCCCCCCCCCCCCCACCTTCTCTCGCCAAATTTACATAAATGTAAACTATTTCAGAAATTCTTCTCGACAACGAAGCGCCCAAATTAACGTTCCCCGGTGATGGAACCACATCACAAACGTATGAACCGGAAATAGACTAACTCGTCGCCGAGATTTTCTGTAACACCAGACTGCACTTATCCGTTTTTTGCGTCCTCCCAAATTCAGTTTTGAGAGGTTAGAAAACTATTTATGTATCTTCAATATTCGACCACTAGAAAACAAAGTAGGTCAAGTCTTGCGTTTCTTCACGAATTCTCATAGTCGACGTTTAACGTGTGCGCGCGCGCGAAAAATAAAAAAACTGAACAACCGCAAATAATTTAAAAAAACGTAATTATCATACATTTGTATCAAAGATTAGGGTACCCCTCGCGGAATGAAAATAGTCATTAAAAATGGAATCTTTAATTGAAAAACAATTTACTTAACCGGAAGGAGAAACGATTCTTTGGCTGAAAAAATATTGAAAATCGAGTATTTTAATTCTATATTTAAAATATTTCAATATTTCAAATGCTTCAATTTTCCAAATATTTCAAATTTCATCGTTCAAACATTTTCTTGAACAATAAACGGTACTTAATTAATATATTTTGTACATTTCATTAAACAGCAATATTATTGACTAATTATTAAAAATTACTACACAATTAAATAATAGTTACTGTTTCATCGATTAATAATTGATTATCAATTGATTAACCCTTAAATAATAATTTAACGGTTCCGGTCAATCGAGCCGGGTTTCCTACCGCACCCCGAAAGTACCCTATAAATTTTGTTTCCCTTAAGAGTTGAAAAATACATTTTTTTCTTGCGGCATAAACGGTCGTGTATCTTCTTTTTACGTTAACTTAGAAGTTTGATTTTTTCAGAGCTTCAAGAGACAGTAAATTTGAGTAATATGGTTTTAATTTAAACTCGATATCTGCACGCGTTCCCGAGATAAAGGGTCTTGACAACAAAGCGATCTCATAATGGTTCCTTTTTTTAATTTTGCGGTACGGAACCCTAAAAAATTTTTAAAAAAAGTCGACGACACTTCGCGATCATTTTGGAGCATGATGCGTTGTGATAGAAGCTCGAAATTTAAGCATAAAATCCGTAGATAATCATCCGTACCAACGGAGGGAGCCTGAGAGCCAGTCTTAGTCTGCGCGGGGGCAAACTTGTCGTTTCCGTCGTCGCATATTTCGTCCAACCTCATATCGCGTTACAAACTGCGTAGAAGCCAAATAGGACGAACAAAAAAAAAAGTATACCGAGCACCGGAATTACGTCCGCTCTCAGACCACGTGAAAACCAAAACGACAAAAAAAAAAAAGAAAAAAATAATACGTTTTGTCTTTCCGTTGACGAAGGCGCGGAAGAAGAGGAGTCGCAGAAGTGGAATAATGGCTCGGATGAGCCTCGAATACCGGAAACTCGCGCTCGAATTGTTGAAATACTTGTCAGCGTTGCACGTGTGATTTTATGTAATAAAGTTGGGAGGAAGATGGTGGCATTAAATGCTACTATGTTGCACAACTCTTGGCGGGACCGGGGCGGGGAGGGGGGGGGGAGGTGTGGAAGCTTTCGCCGGGGCATTGACCGTTCGGTCTCTCGGACGTGGGATATATTGTGTTCGCGCTCGCGCAACGAGGACAAAGTCGTCGTTGTATTAAAAATGAAATAATCTCACCCGAGACGAATATGGATCTCCACCGGAAACCATATTGTACAGTGATATCCCGATTTTCTATCACTTGGGTTAAATCGAATGATCAGATTCGTCGTTATGGTCACATGATCCTCAACCCGTGAAAACGTGGATCGTTTTCACCTGGGCCAAAATTTCATTCCGAAATTGCTCGAACGTATCATTAATGATCGTTATTTTTATTATCGTTGAGTAATTAATGATAATCAAGGAAGTAATTAACGGTTATTAAGAAAGATAATTAAAAACTGTATTATTTAATCATCGTTAAGTAATTAATATAAATTAATTAATCATTTATTTTATTTGATAATTGTTACGTACACGAATGTGATATTTTCTGAAAACAGCAAACTTTTTCCTGTAAGAAACGGCTGTTGAGAAAAATTCTCTGACAATTTTGATCCACTCTATATTTCTTTGAAAAAATAAACGTCCTTTTTTTTGGAGTTGCTCAGGATTTGATGAAAAAATATATTTAAAATAAGATAATTTATAAACACAACTATTTTCCCTTCAAAAATATATTCCAAAAATGAAACATGCATTTTTGTTAATTTTTTCATGAATAACTGTGGGTGTGGTTGTTGTTGTTTCGATAGCAAAATCAATTTAACTCTTGTTTAAATTTATATAAAACTGTATAACCGTTCGGGGATGCCAGTTTACGCACAGTGCCTTTGCGAGATACTTAAAATTGGAATGCAAAATTCACGAACGTTTTTATCACGCGCAATGCTTGTTTTTTCTTAAATAAAAGGGGATGGAAAAAAATCGTAATTGTAAAAAATCGGGGTTTAACTGTAGATCCAATCTTGTCGTTTTTCAGGAACGATTTATCGCGCATTATTTTTAAATTTATCTCCCATGTCTGTATCAGTTGTCTGATAAGGGAATTTTATAACTTCGATAATGGCCCATTGTTGATACCATAATTATTCGCGTTTTGCAAAAATGGATGATGAACTATCGATGGGAATCCGTGGCCAACGTCACGGGTGGGAACAAAAAATGGATTCGCCTTTATTCCTTCATTTATTAGTCGGTCAATAAAACAATTATTGCACAGAGGAGATTTCTAGGTTGCATCGGATAAATTTAATTTCGATTTGATGTAAATTTTTGTAACTTAAAGAGCAGATGTCAATGAACGAGTATCAATAAATGACAAGTTCGAAAAAACGATATAATTTATTGAACGCGATAACGATGCAATCAAGACAGAGGTCTTTTCATAACTGACTGTCGTTGCCTGATCTAAACAACACCATAACGGGAAAATAAAACTGAGCCTCGTTTTGTAAGCACAACTTTCAACGTGAGTTGTCTTTACCTTCGATCGAAATTTTCTTTTGTGTTTCATTGAAATTCAATTCGTATTTGATTTGAATTTCATACGAAATTATTTCCATTTCACTTTAAATTATACCCATGCTCAATTTTAATTTAATTGAAATTTAATTTGTTCGAATGGGCATTCAATGAAAACTTGATCAACATTTAATTTGAATTTAATCGGGATTCAATTCAAAATTGATTGACATTTAATTTCAATTTAATTTTTTTTTCTATTTGAATTGAGTTTGAGTTCCGTTCCAATTTGATTTACCTCCATTTCAAAGAGCGTTTCCGAAAATAATTTAATCCATCAATTTCACATTTTCAATGAAATAATTATCATTGAATTTCGATTGAAATTTTTCTTCTCACTCTGTTGTTCAAATTGAATGAATAAAATTGAAACCCTCGAATTAAATGATTTGTATTTTTTTCTCGCCACCTCCCTTCTTCCTTTCCATTAGTAAATAGCTGCGGCACGATTTTCTCAACCGACCATCGTTTCCCCGAGTTTCCAGTGATCGGCTGTTAGCATTCCCAACCTCTCATAGACACGTATATAAATTTTAATCGCTTAATATTCCCATGACGTATACACGACGTGAGCGTTTTCCCCTCACAAGCCCATTGTTTGTTTATTTGTTTGTTTTTTTTTTTATTGAATATTTACACGACGACGAGATGCGTCCGTCGCGAAAGTCGCGAACCGAGAAGTCTCGTAGACGAGATGATTGTGTACGAGAGAATGCCACTCTCATCACGATACATCGCCCTTTGAGATATTCGAAAGAGGGTGGGAGGAAAGGGGGAGGGGGGGAGTGATCGTGTCCCGCAAATCGCGCGACTTCTCATGCCCCTGGGTCACTCAAGTTCATTGGCTCTTTTTCACCGACGTTCTCTCGCCAGCTCCCCTCTTCCTTTCTCCCCCTTGATCCTTCGTTCACCTCGACGAGCGCGCCCACCTTAATCCAGGAAAGATTCGATTCTGTTTCTCGTTGCACATTTAATATTCAGGAGGCTAAATATATATGGGTCAAAATAACACCACGCGGATGTGTGACGCAAGAAATTTTGATGAAAAATAAAATGGGAAAAAAAAGTTATGACGTGGAGATCAGATACCGAAGATACGAAAACGATTGAATTTTCTGGAACGTTCGTTTCGGGAACATCAATCTTGAAGAATTGGTTGGATGGAACCAATAAAGTAAACGGTGGAAATAAGTTATTTGTATTTTCAGGATTTTTTTTCTGTTGTATTATTTAGTTATTTATTTATTATTGTATTTATTATTTATACAAATATTGTTTGTTTATTTTGTTAACGTTATTTTTAATAATTAATATATGATTAATAAATAATAAATGATCGATGTAAATAAATAGTAATATTTTCATCCATTTTTAAATATATTTTTTTCAAGTTATTTTTATTTCGAATAAATCTTCGCCCAGGAAGTAGGTTGCGAAACTGCGGAAGTTGCAGTTTTATCACCGACTTCTATCCCATCTCAGTCCTGTGTGGATATTTAAAAAAATTTTTTTTAATTTTCATCAAATAATTTATTTTAATGAGATACAATGTTTTTTTACGTGTTATAGTAGTTTTACTCATGGATATTCCTTGCGCGTACAAAAGTTGTCGAAAAAATGCACAAATTAGAATATCTGTTGTTGAAGCAGAATTGTTAAAAAAAAAACGGTAATGTCAAATTATACTATTTTATAATTCTTTTAAAACTTATATGTTTTAAAATAAATCTAAGGGTGTAAACAATTCGATGTAAAATTTAAAACATAAAAATTAACATTTAAAAAAAAATGTATTCCTCAATTGAATTTATTCAATTTTTTACATCAGTCGAATAAATATTTCTATCTAAAAATAAAATCAGTACAAATCTTCATTTATTTTTACGATTATTTTTATATTTATTTCTTATCGAATTTTCATTGAATTTTTCTTGGAAATAGTATGAGTTAAAAAATAATAATTTTTTAAATATCACAGTCATTAGAGTGCGATGCCCTTTCAATATTCGACGAAACCAATCCTTCAGTCATCTGTCATTTACTTGTCACTATCGTGAAGAATTTCCATTTTTTTTCTTCCATTTTCAATCATCGCTCTGTTCCAAAAAACACGAAGCATACATCACGGGATATTTGTGTATTCAATCCACCTTTCGACGTTCAGTTTATCGAACCGAAAAAAATATTTTTCCGTGGCGTAGAACGCCGATAACCGAATTCCCGTGTGGGTTTAGTGACCTCCCGAAAACGCTGCGCACCATATCCATGTTTCGAAACACTTTTGATGTAACTCTTGTCTCACGAACACTTCTCTAAATAAATATCCGGTTGGAAGAAGTAGCATGGGGTATTTTGTGTATGGGTAGGCGATACCAATGGTGAAGTGAAAGTTGATGAAAATGAGGTACACTGCAGAGAATTAAGCAGATATTTATATAAGTCGAGTGTCATTTTCTTTCTACGCGCAGAGAAAGAAAAAACAAATCCATTCGCACAAATTTCCGTTATTCTTTTTGCTTGATAGTGCATTCGTGTATTTTGCTATGTTATTAATTCTCGTGTCAATTTACGTATCATTATGAATTCATATATCAATTTATATATCTTTATTAATTTATTTATCAATTCATCTATCATTATTGATTTATTCATTTATTTATGTATCTTTACTAATTTATTTATCAGTTTATCTATCATTATACATTTATTTGTTAATTTATTTGTCAATTTGTTTATCATTATTAATTGATTTGTCAATTTGTCTATCACTATTAATTTATTTCTCAATATGTCTACCATTATTAATTTCTTTATTAATTTATGTATCATAATTTTTTCATTTGTATATTCAACAATATTCATGTATTTGTTAAGGAAAATACGTTGAGCCAGCAAAGAAATATTCCGATCGATTAATTAAATTACATTGAATATACTTTTATTATTAAAAATAAAGTAAAAAATAAAACAATTAAAAAAAAACAATATTTTTTCTTCACAATTACGCATTTTCTTAGTAATTATTGCATCATCAGTTTTTCATCAGATTTATTCATGTGAACCAGTCGTTCTGTTGATCAAATTAAATTACTCATTCAGCCTATTAATCGCGGTACCTTGACAAAATAAGGAAATATTTTCAGTGACGAATAATTTCAACATTTCTCTCTTGAGCAATCGCGCGTCATATTACGCATAAAAATAACATTCGATCTCTGATTATTTATCGTTCTATTTTTTAAGCAGAAATAAAATGTTCTTATCAAACAAATAATTAACCTGTTTCTCACAGGAATTTGTAAATAATTATTACATTAAAAAATAACTTTTACAGAAAAAAATCTTTTATTCAAAGAATATTTTTCGTACGCGTAGATTTGAAAAAAAAAACAAAGATAATAATGAAAATTCCAACATACGTTACAGTGAAAATTGAAATTATTTTTTTCAACTTTTCATTTTTCTTGTTATTTTTTTTTAACATCCTCGTTGACAGATTAAAGTACCCGGGGATGCAAATGTCAAAATAAAAAAACAAACGCGAAAATAAAAATGCATAAAAAAACGCGCACTTTCCCACAGTTCTGACCTTTTCGAATCTTTCAGTCGTGCCATTCAATCGTACAAAAGTGCATACGTGAAATAGACGCACATGTGTACGTTTCTGATCGGTTGGATAAACCAGACGTTGCCCAGGAGTCTGGCAAAAGATCGGTTGCTAAACCGTTTTTAACAATGCCACGACCTGAAATCCACGAACAAGTGGTACTCAATTAAATAACTTATTGATTTTTTAAACAATTGATAAATAATGATTGCATTATAATTATGTGATAAATAATAATAAATTATAATTAAATTATAACTAGTCGATAAATAATTAATCAAATTCAATAACCAATTGATTTTATCCATGAATAATAAGTATTCAATTAAATATTTCATCGAATTCATATGAACCCTTTCACCGCCACGCTAAATTTTTGCAACGTACTTCGTTGCAAAAATTTAGCGTGGCAGTCTAAGTGTTATTGGAGATGCAATTGTTTCTTTTGTTTTTAATAATTGTCTTTTTTTTATTGGCAAAGAAATGAAGGATCGTGAACAGTATTCGAAGAAACATGTATATCGATAAACTGATGACTTTGAAAAAAATTGTTATTCCTTATTACTGTTTACATTTTTGACGTTCTTTCTTTTTTTGAGATCGAATTGCGGAGATATCCTTTTCCAAACCCACCAAATGTATCCCCATTCCGAAAGAGAAGCTCATCCTACGACCTTTTGAAGTTTCCTGATTTTCAAGATTCTGGAAAAGCGGCCCGGAAGGACGAAAAAAAATATTTTTCCGTTTTTAAACTCTTAAAAGGGTCCATTTGATTGGAAGTTTTCTGCTGATTACGAATATACCCGAGTTTTCGTCGAAAGTGGAAAATTAAACTGGGAAAATGGGAAAAACCGTTTCTAGAAAAGTTTTCTGACATTTTTCCCTGGTGCAGATTACGGTAGCTATCGTAGCGACGGAGGTTACGAATTAGGGCAGTGAACAAGTGACAAGTGCCAAGTACAAAAAGTATATTGATTTTTCGGAAGGATGCAAACGCGGTCGGTAAGAATGGAGAATGCGAGCCGCTGCGCCGCCAGTGAGAAAATCGATTAACTGAATTTTCTTGATGGTCGATAAGATTTCGAGCTCTGGTGGTACATTTATGTGAAAATTTTCGGAAACAAATTTCTCCGCTATTTCTTCATTAAAATAGACGAAACAAAGCTCAAAATGTGTACTTTTGACCGCTTCAAAGGCTTATGCTCAGGAAATTTGTGAAAGTGCAACACGATGGATCGTAGCTCGCAATTGCTCCCATGGTAACCACAACCTGTACAATTATTTTCAAAATTTTGGTAAATGCCGAGCATGTTCCTCTTAGAGCAA
>JAPYZI010000317.1:0-96666 GCA_030523105.1 Ophioninae sp. A BG-2022a | reverse complement strand
AAAGTATATACCACTTATATGTATGTGAGTATCGGTTGACACACGTACATATACGCGTGTGTTTTCGTTGGGACGAAACTACGCGCGTCTTTTCTCCACCCTGCGCTCGTAACGAATCCACACGTGCATAAACATACACGCGGGCACGCTCAGTGCTCGGCAATTGTCCTGCCACTATTCTTCGCCCGAAAAATCGAGAGTTCGCGGCCGAATTCGCGTGTGGGGCGCGCCATCCGTCGATAGTTACTCGCAACGCAAAATCCCAAAATTGTCATTACCGACGTAACGAGGTGCCGCGTCAAAAGTTTCCAACGTGTTCGTCATTCCCTTAAACGGTTGTTTGGGTTGGTGTGGACGGAAATGTGGAGTCATTTTGGGTACTGATGGAAATAGTGGGATTGTTTCGAGGATTGCTGAAAATGGGAAGCTGATGTTTGGATAGAAATGAAAGCTCGAGGTTTGCTTTTGGATGTATGCAGGGGGATATTGGATATTGACGAAAATGTGGGAGTAATTTTGAATATTGATGAGAAAATGGGATGCTTATTTTAAATATTAATGGAATTGACGAAAATCATCAATAATGAAAAATGTAGGGTTTGTTTTGTATTTTGCTGATAATGAGGGTCTAACTTTTGATATCGATAACATTGTGGAAGTAATTTTGGATCTTGATGAAAATATAGGGCTAATTTTGTTTTTTGATAAAAATATGGTACTAATTTTGAATATTTATTAAATTGTGGGACTAATTTTTTATATTCATGAAAATATGAAGCAAATTTGGATTATTGACGAATATGATGTTCAAATTTGATTCCGAATCCATAGAAACGTGACGTTCATACAAAACTTCAATCATTACGGGGACGGTCCTCGAAGTTACCCATCATGAAAATCAACTTTCACTGTTCGTGGCTTTGGACTCGCGATGACCATAGATGTATATCGATGGGTTAAGGGGGTAGGTGGCGCTGGTACTATTAGGCTGAGTGTATAGATCGCGCTTGGTGGTGCTGTAACCGAGCGTGTACATAATCCGCGCCGGACATGTGAGCACACCACACCCGGGAACCGCAAAATTTCTATAGCTCATATAACACGCCGGTAAGCAACGATCGGATTATAGACACTGTATACGTGTACAGGGTGGATTGCAAAGTGACATCCGAAAGGAAAATGTTCATGCGCCGTAGCAATACCATCTTGAACCACTCCACTGTACACAATCTTAGATTTTTTATTTTTCGAAAAAAACTCTCGAAAAAAAATTTTGAATTATCTCGGTGCACCGCTTTTAGATATTTTTTTGTAGGCATATTTTTGGAAGTAACTGAGAGTTAATAAAACTAATGTAAGAATATTTATTTTTTCATTTCAACTTTTATTTATTGACACTTTTAATTATTGACTTCTCGACTTTCTTTAATTTTTTTATCGAAGTCTATGGCTCTCAGTGTTCAAATTGTCATTTATTTATTACTTAGCAGTACATACATAGAAGGGAAAAAAATAATCCGGAAACGTAAAAAAAAAACATCAACCCTATTTGAGTTCTATGATGTTTTTATACTTTTCCAAAAAGAAATATATATGTTTTATTTTCATTGTTATTTTTTACCTCAACTGCTTTCATGACACGATCTGAAAACAGCTCAACAATGTGGAGATTTCCCGGTTGTTCCTGGTGCTTCTGGATTAGTATATAGCCTGTCTAAATCAGATACGATGGGGAAACGTACCCAAAAAAAGCTTCATCCGAAAAAAAAAACCAAAAATGTCCGAATCGTGCCATAAACGTTTCTATCGTCAAAGGGGTCTTTGATTTCGGACAATAATCCTCTCTCTTGACGAATGAAAACCTGATCGCGTTTGAACCAACTCTCTAAAAAAATCCAGGAAAAAAAGCAGGCGTGCACGCTTTAGTCAGACAGAAGAAATATAGGAACGAGGGTGCAGTCATCCATCTGAAGAGGATAAGTACATCTCGAATCCTCTACACGTCCTCACCTAGTGAAGTGCCATAGTAGCCTACGTAGCTAAGCTCTAGAAGGACGTAAAGGATATAACGCTGACGCGCGAATCGGCCACTCGTCAATGGTGATCCAACTTCAAGATGACCGTTCCCTGGGCATTGCGTTGGATAGAATGCCATGTATATTTGCGTGCGTAGATCCGTGTAATGAAAGACGAGAGATGCTGGAAGGGTGATGAGGGAGAGAGAGACAGAGAGGGAGATAGATAGAGAGAGAGAGAGAGAGAGAGAGAGATAGTTTTGTCGATGAGGGAGAACATACGCATAGCGAGCAGATTGAGGAGAATGAGGTTGAGGCTGAGGGAGAGGAGGATCCGTGTTATATTTGCTATATGTGGAAGAGATGGCCGAAGGGTCGCGTGTGTGGAATACACATATCGCGAGGCTCGGGACGAGACGTTGGAATACCGTGTCTAGGGTTGGTGCGCGGGGGCAAGGAGGAACAGGAATTTAGATGCCGATCCAGAGCATCGGTACTGCATGATGATCAGACGTTCCCTCCATCACTCTAGAACTCTCTCTCTCGCTCTGAGCATGGAACTCTCTCTGAGCATGGAACTCTGCAGTTATCTCAGTCTATTTCTTCCTACTTGGCTGGATCGGAGTCTGGATCACCCGTTCCTTCCGTTTTGGCTCTTCTCTTCGATCTTGTCCTTCACCTCTTCGTGTCTTCTTCCATCTCTCGATTCACCTCTATAGATAACTGCTGGTCTTTCCGTCTCTGTTTAAGAAAAATATATTGGTTTCTCTACATCTGAATATCTATTGGTATTTCTTCTTCTAGGTATCGACCGGTTTAAGTCTTTATTTAAATTTCTGTTAGTCTTTCTCTTTGTTCGAATGTCCGCTGGTCAGTCTCTTTCTATTTAAAATTCTACTGGATCCTCTCGATCTAGATAGCTACTAGTCTTTGTCCATGAATGTCTACTGATGTTCTCTTGGTCTAGGTAACTGGTATCTACATGGTATCCAGATACTGGTCTCTTTTTATCTGAATAATTGACTGGTTTCTCTTTATCTAGATTTCTACTAGTCTCCTACTATCTAGATGTCCACCTTCTCTTCTTCTCTTTCTCTGTCGTCTTTCAAGAGTCTAGATTCTTGAAAGACTAGATTTTGCATTGTCTAAATCCCTTCATTCCTTTTACTCTTCGTCACTATTTCTCCCTCTCTCTTTTTATTCTATTTCTAAATGTATCGTCTCTCTTTTTGTCGTCATCATCCAGTTTTTCTTTTATTCCCGATACTTAACAAACTTGCATGTCTGTTTCCGCTTGCGCAACTCCCAAACTGTAGTTATCCAGTCTCCAGGATATCCCCAGGCCGGAATCGAGATTTCTGCGATTCCTTGGGGATTTTCTTTTGTTTCTATTGGCTCACTTGTCGACCCTCAATTGCCAACGTGTCGTTCCACGTGGATAGAAAATCGGAAAGGCTCCGGTGGGGGTGTCTTCGCGCTGCGCACCCTCGTAAACGCACGCTGAAGGGTCCTTCAGTGAAGGTAATAAAAAAAATGGGCTGTTATATATGTATGCACGAATGTATTACCCGAAGGTGGATTTTATCACTTCATTAAAGCGAGTTACGAGGCGAACACTCCAAAAGAGCCAAAGAGCGACGTGAGGAGGGAGAAAAGAAGGGAACGTTGACTCCCTTCGATCTAAACTCTCCAGCCTCTCGACTGGGAGTATGCAAATACATAGATCTGTATGTGTATACGTTCTCTTGTACGTTTAGACATATGTACATTATTGCCTCATTCTGGAAGCTTGACTTCATTAATTTCTAATTCTCTGCGCAATTATCGACATGCAGATTAATGAGCGAAGAGAAGATATAGGTTTATTTCAAACCCAACTCTTATCACCCTTAATTATCAGGCCGCGTGTACATTTTTATTGGCCCCTCAAATGATTCCTGATCAGCATTCGATGTGTAGGTATTTATATTTCATGACAAAAAAGCATTATTTTCTGGATTTTACGTACAAGATCCAAAAAAGTGTTATTGCTTGATCTGATTACTTTTTAAATCAACGAATTACTATTATTATAATAATTATTGTATTTTTCATAATTATTCAATCCTTATATGGATTAATTTTAACGATTCGTTTATAAAAAAAATATATAAAACGATCGAGTCTAGTTGTGAAAAATTTTGATATTTGGCTATTTTGGATTTACGATTTATGAGGATTTTTTGTGCATAAATTATTTAATTTAATTTTAATTTGTTGATGAAATTTGGAGTCTATTTCAATTAAATGTTGATTTTGTTCGAATATTGTTAATTTATTAATAAAAAAAATGGATAAAGTCATAAATTCACAATGTTTTTTTTTGGGAAGCAATCATTTGAGGTTTTCGTTGAAATCGAAAAGTTTCGGATTTTAAATAATTATGAATAAATAAATAAGAATTATGTAAAAAAAGGATGAAACGATAAATTCCATTGATTCGTGATCCACGTTTGAGACGAGTCTCTCGTGTATGAGACCGAAGCATGCTTCCTCGACATCACATTTCGCGTTAATGGCTACAATTAGCCGTTTTAATTAGTGCCGCTCGGTATATAGGCAGCGGCAGCTGCAAGCAAATTAGGGCTCTAGGAAACAATAACTGCCGATTGAAGGACCTAATTAGAGAAAAAGAGAGATAGACGGTGAGTGAGAGGAAAAGAGAGAGATGAATAAACTCTCAGCAAAACTCTAACAACCGCCCCTCCTCTTAAGAAGTTTGCACCATGCGATCCTTGCTGTTTATATGAAACCCAACAATCATCTACCTACGAAGGCAGGATCTTGAATAAATTATTTATATGAAATGAAAAAAAAAAAAATAAATAAGGCGAAAATGTTTTGCTTTTCTTCTTACGGAAAGTCATCCATTTTTAAATAAAATACTCGAAGAATAATAACCATTCGATGATTTTTATTTTTTTATTAATAATTATATGTTAATAAAAAATTAATTTTAATTATAAATAAAAATTACGAAACACCTAAAATTCATTCTGCTAATCCAATTTCCGAATTTCCGGCCAATTCCCAATCCGAATAATTCTTTATTCTTCGAAAAATGAATTTTAATTAAAAATTCTTGATTATTAAAATAAAAAAATGGATAATCTGAAAATTATGTACTTTACAATTAAATGAAAAATATCAAAATGAAAAATCAAGTCTTAAAATGAAAAATAACAAAATGAAAAACCAAATCTTAATATGGAAAATATGAAAATTTCAAATAAAAAAAAGCTAGTGGTTAAATTGACTCGTCATTGTAAAAACTACAATTTACGTACCCCAAACCAAGCGGGTCGTAACCACCCTCCTCGTTTTCGTTCACATAACATTTTTTCGTTAATTCCATAAATGCCTATATCGAGAATTCGCGGGGGCTGATTTCGTTCGCGTGAGGCTGCTGAGTGCCTGAAAGAGAATCGGGAGTATATTATAGGAACGGAAGAGAAGATCGCACACCCATACGAGTACACACTCCAGTACGGGGATAATCCTCTTCGAGTACATATATTTCGTTGGTATCTGAGCCGAACGGACGACCCTGTGGAGTCTCTATATACGTTTTTATAACGGGCCGTACGGAAGGGTTGTACACGAGTTGAATGGCTCTCAGACATCGCGCGCAGACTGTAATTTAATACACGCACTGCGAAATGGAGACAGTAATGACTCGTAGGGTTTCGGGCTTACAATTAAATGCGACTATCCGAGTTAGTAAAATTCCTAATTCGTTTTGTCTATATCCTACCCCCTCCCCCGTTCTTCAACTTCCTCCCTCATTCCCATCTATCTCTTTCTCTCTCCGAGTCTCGACTGATGAGCATCCTCGGAGAGCTTTTGGTGCGCAGCTTCCGTTCTCCTTTCCATCCTATTCCAGAGCTGAAATTCTCGATGTTCCCAGCACCGCGAGAGTCCGTTTTCGCGGTCTGCGTTTCTCCCAGTTGCGACATTCCAGGACGTTAAGCACGTACATTTTTCGTGTGATCTTTCGGGGCTTCGGAGTTCCGCCATATATGATGAATCTTTCGGTGTACCCCCTTTCGAAACCTGCTCTACCCGAAGGCTCCTCTGGACGTGTTCCAAATTAAATTTGGTACGCAAAAAAAAAAAACGACGGAGGAGGCATAATCGGTACGAATGGATAGATGGAGTACAATGCCCTGGTCTTTTTCTCTTTGTGCCATTTGGCTGAGGGTCTTTCGTAGCTTACTGAAATCTAGTGATTTTTCGTGGGACCAATGAAGGTACGGGTGGTAGCAATGATTTGGTTGATTTTTTTTATCAACCTAGCTAATGATTGGTGGGTGGAGAATGTTTTTGTTTCTTTTGTTTTTCGGAAATGTTTACACTTTTGGATTAACGATTTGGCTGCAGTTGGAATTGCTTGAAATCCATCTTTCATCGCTTCGGCAACTTGAATGAATGTTGGTGTTTTGTGTTCGTTGGAAAAACAATTTTTGACCGAAAATAAGAATTATTTATTACAAAAATGATTACGTAACATGAAATACAGCGATCTGAAAAGCGTTTAGGAGTCGGGGTTTGATATGGATTCAGAGGTGTCTGATGGAAATGTGCGATCGAAGGGTTGACCTTGACAAGTTCTGGAGATTTGGGGAACCCAGGAATTTCACCAGGATTTAGAACCCGCTTCCAGGAGGGTACGGAGAAATCGTGGCAATTCAAAAATAAAACGTAAATCAAAAACACAAATTTAATCCCAAAACCCTATACATGGATACCTGAAATCCTTCATTTTCATTGAGAAGTAATTAATTTTTCAAACTTTACCCAATCGCCTATTTCACAAAGACAAATTCATATCAAGTACTTTTCCCGTGCCCTATTCTATTCTTCAGGCTCTCAGGGTTCGAATGAAAAAAAAATTGAAAAAATGAATAAAATTAAATACACAACTTACAATTATTGTAAAAATGTAATAATTAATCAAATAAACAATGAAAATAGTAATTTCAGCTGATACAGAGGCTTACTAGTACAGATTAATCCAACATCACTTCTATAGATATAAGGGATGTTATTCCACCCTCAAATACATTGAATAATGAAACCCCTCATTTTTTCCATCCCCCTCTCCCCACCGCCAAACCTGGCTTCGTCAAAAATAGGCAGTATCAATATTTCGATTTTCGAATCAGACTTAACGTCTCCCTGTCGTGTCTTCGCAATGGTCTAGGCACCCTCTGTTTTGTGGTCGAACCCCACACCCCGAGGAAAAGAGGGAAGGAGAAAAGGCTGGACAGAGGGACTGAGAGGGATGATATACCATGTATACGTGTATATATATATTCGCTCCTCTTATTACAGTCGCAACTGGACACACGCGTAACATTTAATTAATGTCTGGGCATTAGCATATAAACTCGTACGTAGGGCTCACGATGATGTAACCTCCCCCGCGGTTCCTTTATACTCGCCAGTGTCACAGGGCTCTGCGGGCTCTCTGGTGTAGTCACCCCCTCTCCCCAACTCTCCCTCGCTCCTCTCTGTACACCCACATCTACGCACACTGTGAATATATACGATTGTAAATTCATGTGTGTGAGGGAGGGGGGGGCACACACAAACTGAGAGCATGCATAATACACAGAAGTCAGGAGAAAACGAGTCGTGTGGAAGGGACAACGCGACCACGGGGTCCTACAAAACCAACCTCGTACTTCTGCGTACATACGTCTAGTGAAAATAACCACGTAATGATAACACCCGAAAGAGAATGGGAATAATTACGAAAATTTTTGAACTTTATCTCGGCAAGTAAATATATTCATTATAATTCATTAGATAGGAATGATTGTATAAATATGATGTATATTTAATACATTTTATTGAATTATATAGTTATTATAAATATATTTAAATTATATATCGAAATTTGTCTCGTTGGATTTTCTTCTGGGTAAGCATTCTCATCGATGAATATCTTTAGTACTAAATTATTGTAGACCTACACAAAGTTATTTTCGAATAGATCAAGATAACATTTTTATTGAAAAAAAAAATTGATAAGACATCAATTTAAGTGAAATCATGTTAATACTGTAATTAAAGTAAAAAAAAAACAATAATATTTCAAAAAATATCAATTTTGAAGAAATTCATTTAATATTTTAATTTAGGTGAAAAATTAGATGTAGGAAAACATGAATTTCGAAAACATCAAAAATACCAAACAGCTTTGGTATTTTTGGTATTTTTTTTCGAATTCATATCGTTACAAGTTCGGGCTCATTTTTTTACAGTTTATCGCAGTATCGATTCCTGAAGATGATGAAAATTTGGGTTAAGTTCAATTGACTTTCCACTATTTTTTTTGTTTTTTTTTTTTTTACGTGCATGTGGCACCGGTACTGGTCAAAAAAGGATTGTTAACGAACATTTGGGAAATGAGGTAAAGAGGGATCGAGAGAGGTCGAGAATTACGAAGCCCTTGCGCGTTCGTTTCATTCTGTCCCTGTGGAGAGACCATCTAACCAGTTATAGTTACATTGTCTAAGGTTTCGATAACCCAATGAACCTTGTACTGCCCCGAGGATCCGGGAGTTCGCGACCACCAGTACTAATCCGACCATCGACATTTTCTATTCATCCTTTTTCCTAGATTTTTTAAATTCCGAAAAATCTCACCATGTCACGAGTCTAAAATTGTTCTATTAAATAAATCATTGACATTAAATAAATCTTTCGTCAGTTATTTAATATCTTTAGATTAATAGTAACTATCGAATTTAAATTAATAATAACTATCAAATTTAGATTAATACTGACTTATTACTAAAATTATTAATAAAAGATTGATAATAAAATAAATAATAACAATTCGACATCATTGTACAAAATTATCTTTAGAATATTTTACAATCATATCAAATTGTTATTAAACATCTTAAACAAGCTTAATTTTAAACTGAGATAAAATAAGACTAATTCTTAAAGAAATTGTTTAAATAATTTCCCCAGCTCATCCCGAAATCTTTCACCAACAATTCGTTGCATCAAAGATCGAATCATGTAACAATCAAACCCAAACCACCTAAGAATTTTTCGTTCGCTTCGATGCATCACAAAAATCAAATTATAAATAAATAAATAATCAAACAACCACCAACTGAATTCCATTTAATCCAACGACTCGAATTTTTCTCGAACCAACTCTTATCAATTTTGACTTCCTCCCTCCCCCCTCCTTTCCTCTAACAACATAGTACTCTCATTGGTATTTTTCCAATAAGACATTAAATTAATTAAGGACACTGCAAAACAAATAAAAATGGAACAACCTAATCGTTTTTTTTTCTCGTGAAAAAAATCATTGGTCATCGAATTGAGAGATACAGACGTTGATAGAAAGGGAAGGCTAGAGGTGGTAGCGCGGAGGGAGGGGAGTGAAAGAGAGCTGAAGAAATGAAATCGCGTATCGAATGTAAGGCGTATCATTAGTAGGGCGATTAAATTAAAATATTTGATTGCCAAAAGGGTCTCGCACCTCTGGGCTCCTTCGGCCTCCACGATCTCTGTGTGCCTTTCGCGTACTTGTACCAATCACACAGTCATATATATATATACACACAGAATACAAATGTATTGCTCGCAGCCCAGACCTCTCGCGTTCATCGTTGGTGCTTCCAAATTTGAAATGCTAAACAGCAAATACGCCTAATGAACACGTATGCTCGCCATGTCCGTCTCTATGTTTGTACCAGCAACGTCGACATTAACTGACGCGACGATATTTGCGTTTGTAAGTTTCTCTCTCGCTCTTTCTCTCCCTCTCTCGTCTCTTTCTCCCTCTCTCTCTCTCTGTCTCTCGTACCGCATCATGCGGATAATAGATTCATCCTTCACGCTTCTTAATTAGGAGGTTCAGTTTTATTGGCCTCTCTCGTCGCCCGACGCGACGGGCAACGTTGCATCTACGTCGACTCTGGATACCGTATATTTATAATGTGTCTATATATAAATATATCTACAGGGTGATGATTCTAACGTGGTCGTATACAGTTTTTTCAAACCTTTGCGCGAACCTTCAGAACATTAACAAATTACGAATGGTAATTACAATTCTTGTCGAAAAAAAAATATCACCTATTTTTGTACCCGTAGTATAAGCTGAAAAAATATTTTTAAACAATGTAAGTTTTGAAGCAAACTGGACGTGGGCATTTTTTTCGATGATTATTTGAAGATTTTAAATATTAGAACAATACGATTTCGAATAGTGTTATAAATTCTAATCGAAAAAAAATATTACCTATTTTTATGATCCGGAAAAAGCAAGATTCTCATTTTTTTTGCAGCATTTTCGCATTCGCTAGAAAAAGAAAAGAGAACTTTGGACGGTGGCAAAGTAGTCATATGTAATATGCAAAGTTTATTCAAATTTGAATTATCTACTGTATAATTTTTAACTCTTTTTTCTTAAATAAATTGTCAGCATTTTTATTTTACCATTTTTCATGTTTTTTGAAGAAAATTTTACCCCATATAAATTATCCACTTTACAATACTTTAAACCAAATTTCATATATATATATATACATATGTGCACGTGAGTTATTTATGGAGCGGGAAAAAAATGCAATTTCCTCGGATTCATGCAAATGGTCGTATTGTCTAATGGTATCGTACATAAGCTCGTGCGTAGTCCACGTGCATACCCATACGTGACGTTGTACGTTGCAGTCTGTCGTCGCGCAACGTAACAAATCCTCCCCCGGAGCTTTTCTCCGTCGTTTCGGTCATATCGCGCTTCGCGATCCCGCAAGATTGTTCTGCATTTTATACGCACGAGTTATCACGATTCCAGTTTGAAGATACACACACACACACACACATATATATATATATATGCATATCTCCAAACTGGAATCGTGATAGCTAGTGTATATATATATAGATATACACACACATACATATACGAGCTATAATATATATATTATATATATATTATAAAAGAGCTCTTGGTTTTTACAGAGAGCATCAATATTTATGTTGCATAATGCATTTGTAATTGCCGCGTGTACACTCTATTTGTTCCGATTCTGTAATGTCATGAAAATGTATGAACCGATAGCTATTATTGGGAGAGAGCTATCTCTCTTTCTCTCTCCGTCTCTCTTTTTCTCTCTTTCTTTCTATCTGTACTACTGTACTTCACTTTCTACCCTTCTCAATTGCGATTCAAGGGAAAAGCCACAAGGGGACGGACGAAACAATGCAACAAAAAAATTGCGTCGTTTAATCTACGGAAACGAAAAATTACTTACCTTTTTTTTCTGGGGACTAACAATCCAATGACGGTGGAACGCACGAACGAAAAAATGATACGCAGATTAATGGGTTATTTTTTTGATGTTTATTCGGATGTAGAGTAATACATGTGTGTAACAAATTTGATTCAATTTTGTAGATATGTTTTGTTATTATTTACGAGTTATAATTATTGTTACAAATTATATTTTGTAACATTCGTTTTAGGGCAAACCTACGAAGAATTTTAAAAATGTTTCCAGAGAGCGAAAATATTTTGTATGCATTGGAACATCTTGTTTGTGAAAAAGTATTTTTCGTTTTGAATTATTTGTCTTTACGAAAAAATATTTTGCACGAATTCGAAGTTAAACTGCCTTGTTATTTATTACTAACAATAAATACACTCAATAATGAAATACCAATAAATTATATTTTATAAACATATACATTTCACCAAAAAACAATATTGTTTTTGCAGTTTAGACTCTCGAGAAGACACTTCGGGAGTCTTGGTAGACGAGGAAAAATAAATAAATGAAAATTCGAATTAGTTTTGAATCTTCAGAATTAATTTACCGTTCCTTTCAGCAACAAATTTATAAAAATCAGTGACGACCCCTGTACACCTGACGGAAACCAAATATATTTTTTTAACTTTGTCACCGAAGTGTTGGATTTGTCAGGAAGAAATGAAAAAAATAAATAAAATAAAAACGACGTGTCGAATAATTCTTCACGTCCAAAGGGTACCATGATGCTTTCCAAACTGATAATCCGAGTCCACCCGAAGACATTAATCTCGGATGCTCAGCGTGTGGTACTTGTCGACACTTGAGAAATCTTGGCATTGACCAAGACTATTTGGACACTCATGTCCTTTGTGATGGAAAGGCTTTCGTGACGAAGTAACAGGAGGCAAAAAAGCAGGAAAAAATCTCACAGAGGTCAGTATATTTCAGCATCGAATAGGTGGGAGCATTGGACATCCAGCATTTATCCAACATCCGGTCTGTTGGCCCGAGACGTACGAAAAACCTGAGCTGACGTGATACATCTCAATCTTGTTGCATCGCGTCGTTGAACGGCGGCTTGTGGGCGGACGCCGAGAGAATGAGGGACGAGAGAATTGAATGGAGCCAACGAGTGATGCAGCCAAAAAGAGGGACGAAGAGAAGCAGAGAGAGAGAGAGAGGGAGAGTGAGAGAATTCGCTCGACCGTTTGGCTGAATTTATCGACAACCTGTACATGCCGTCTATGAAGGATAAGACGATGTCCGTTGGTGGTATCCGATCGATGGAAATGGACGATGTTCTTCCATACGGCGCATTCGCCCAATATAATCCAGATTATCGCACTTTACAATCCACCCTTCCTACGAACCAAGCCACCAACCGAAACCGGACCTGGACGAGCTTTCCCGTTCGATGAAAGCTGGGAATGATTGGAGGAGTGCTCTTTTGCCGATCGCACTTCGGCAGACCCGAAGCCTGAAGGACGCGATTCCTATGACTCAACAGTCAAAGCAGCTCCAATCACACCCAGTTGGCTGCCAACGATCGGCACGCGTGACTGACACCGAGCGCAGACGCGTCTAAAGCCTTGAGGCTCTTGATGGTTGAGATGTACCTAACCAATTTCGACAACTCTCAACCTACAGACTTTTCCCAACGCCTAGCCCACCGGATGACCAGAAAATCCGAATCTGACGTCTACGAACGTGTGGAACTATCAGGAAATCGAACTTTGGCTCGTCGACAGATATGGAACAGAAGGAACTTTTGATTCTCGTCATATATTGATAAAAACAGCAACTGCAGGGTTTTGTAGTTCTGTTGTTAGTTTTTGTAATGAGGAGTGTCTTGGCTACTAGGCGATTTTCTAGTTAAAAATCTTCCAATTGCTGGGCCACTTTCTGCTGAAGAATTTACCAGGTATTGGTCGGTTTTCTAGTGAAAAATCTTGGACCTATTTGGCCTTTTTCTACTACTGGCCTTTTCTACTTTTCTACTGAAGAATCTTTCAGTTACTGAGCCAACATCTAGCCGAGAATCTTCCAATTGCTGGGCCACGTTCCGCTGAAGAATTTATCAAGTACTGGTTCTTTTCTACTGAAGAATCTTGGAGCAATTTGACCTTTTTCGACTGAAGAGTTTTCCAGCTACTGGGCCATCTTCTACTGAAAAATCTTCCAGTTACTGGGCCATTTTTTGGTAAAAAAACTTCCATCTAATGGACTTTCTTCTACTGAAATATCTTGCAGCCAATGGACTTTCTTCCACCCGAAATTATTCCAGTAACAAATTTGGAAGAACCTCAAAAATTAAGGTATACAGTACGATTCCATTTCGAACTTCCAAACTCGTACAAGAAAATAATCGATCAATGTTCTTGGCTATTAGCATCAAGTCCCGATCATGTGGTTTCACCGGATCCAATCCCGATAACGATCATCATTGAATATCAATCTCCCGGAGAAGAAACGAGACTTCCATGTAGGTCACGTGCCGCTTTCGAATTCGCGAACTCATAATTCACTGGGGCGCTCGCGCGTTTCCCGTCGTGCCTCTCGTGCGAGAGAGATTCGTATCTTAGCCGCGCGCGGCGGTCACTCGCGACCCTCGCGTCATCGATTAATTACGACTCAATTCGCGTGGAAGGAACGACGAAGCGAGCCGATCGCTCTATACGCGTCCAGATGTTATCGCGATAGTCGTTTACGTGTCCACGCCTGGGGGATGATGGAACGAGATAGATGGAATATTGGTGGAGAACCCATGGACCGCTGGAGTCTCCGGCTACGAGAATTCTATTTTCTTAAGGGGGCTCATCGCGAGAGACCAAATGGAAGAAAACGTCTGAATACCCGCGAATCCTGGGAACAAGAGAAGAGACCGTCCAGCTGGGATCGAAGGAACTCCAACTATGCATAAGCGAACGCACGACGAGGAAGAGACGGAGACCCAAAAATGATCAAGGAAAGCCGGAACGAGAATTCCCATAGGAGAGAGAGAAAACGGCGGGGAAAGAGAGAGGGAGAGAGATGATGATAATGGAATTTATTATCCTCCAGTACAAACTTTCGAGAAAAGGTAGAACCTAATTTTTTTTTAATTATAAGAAAATTCGATTGAATATAGAAACAAAATATACAAAATAAAAGTAAAAGTTAAGGAAAATGATAATAATAATATATATATATATATAAATAATATAAATCGAGGAATGTTCAGGAAAAAGAAAAGTGTCATTTGCAGTAAAATAACAATAAAATACACAAACTATATACAACAAGAAATATAGAAATAACTGTAAAAAATATTAAAAATAACAATGGTATACCTAGAAATAAAGTAAAATTAGATACGTTTTTAATTAATAAAGGGTGTAATATTAAAAACAAATATTAAAAATGAAAATTAATCGTACAAACAAAAAGATAATTAAATGAGGGTAGGAAATAATCATAAACAATTATAAAATACGTGAACTATTCAAACCAAAATAATACGTAAATATCACAAGCAAATAACAAAAAAAACATTTGCAATTAACATTAAAATAAAATGAGAACTTACTTTAAAATGAACAATAAAACAAAAGATAGAAATGAGAACGCATCAACAATGTCAAGAAAGAATAAATTTACGTGAGACTAAGATTAAGCTGGGAACTGAAGGCTGAACTAGAATTTACGCAAATATACGATAGAGATAGAGAGAGAAGGAGAGAGAGAGAGAGAGGAGTGAAAATAATGAAGGGATGGCAAGGCGAGGAGAAGGCAAAGAGGTGAGACAGAAGACGAGGATGCCACAGCAAGAGGGAGCTCGTTCAAGAGAGAGAGACCCTCCGCTGGTCGTGTCCAGTATCTCGGGCGTGCGACCAAGTGGGGTGATTGTGGCCAGTCATGAGGAGAAGGAGCGAGCCGTACAGTGAATGAGGGAAGAGGGAGGTTAAAGGAGGAGAATGAGAAGTTTGGGAGGATGAGGCTGGCTCCGCTTGTACACGACAAGAGAGAGAGAGAGAGAGAGAGAGAGAGAGAGAGAGAGAGAGAAGAGGTTCGGACTTGAGAGATCAATAAACGACCCTCCACAACCTGGACACTCGGCCCATCCTTCATCCTCGCATCTCTCTTGCACACCGGCCCTAACAACCTCCGCATCTCTTCGTGTTCTATCACTGTTACTCTGCTGAGTCTACATTACGCCGATCGCGGCATCCCTGGCATCACTGATACATCTCTACCTCTTGTAAGACACCCAACTAAAATGCTTCTTTTTCGATGTTAAAACATCCACTACTTTACTCCTTCATACATATAAAAGTGCCAATGCTACCAATTGGTTTTCGACTGATGACCAGCCAAGTAAATCTTGATGGGCGGGGCATCAACGATCCACAATCATATAGGGACCATTGTCCAGAAAAACGATCAATTATTTGGCATTCCACAAGTCCAAAAGACAACAAGCTGTAGATTCTTCGAAACATCTCGTCATCAGGAACCAAAAGCCATAAAACAATCAAATTCGTCAAGATATTTTGTCATCGAGATTGGACATTAATCGAGCCATCAAGCGTTAAGTTGATAAAAACTCTATTGGGTCAGAACCTAGAAAACTTTGTAGTCTCAAGTCCAGAAAGTTATGAAATATTGGACACCCTAAGACGGTAAGGCATGAATTACAGATACCTCCAAGCTAGATGGGTTTCAATCATCATATTCCATGAGACTTCATGGCATCAATTACATAAAACCATTAAGCGCCAGATTTGTTAAGACGCCGCCAGGTCCAATAAAACAACAAGCTCGCCAACCGAAGACAACACCACATACACTGCTACCAGTTGATCCCCTCCTACATTGAAAAGCTCCTCACCAGAAAAGCTGCCCAGTTCAATGCTTGACAATAGAGACAGAACGTAGCATCATGACTTTTGTCGACTGACGGTTCTACGTTTTCGATAATGGCTGTTTCCTGGCAAGTGAAAATATCTCCATCATCAGAGGTAGTCACGCTTATCTGATTCTACACTGCGTTTCTATACTACTTCTCGTCCTACCAAAATACGAAGTATCAGCGTGAGGAAGACCAGTAGCATAATGGTATCAGAACAGTAGTAGTACACTCGTCGTTTATCCACCAAACGTTTCCAGTCTCCAGACCAATTTGAGTGGTATTCAGTCCGGTGGGAGCTAGAAGGCGAAGTAAAAACCGACGGAGCGTGGCAAAGAGGGTGAAGGATTGGAAGGGAAGTGGGTTTGCCTTGGCTAAACTCGAACGCGAGAGAGATGAGGCAGAGGTGCTTGGCGGATGATGAAAGAGGGAGTGAAAGAGGAGTTTCGGACTTTTACGGTACGGGCTGGTCGTTCTCTTGGCGGAAAGGCGCGAGGATAGAGCTCTATAGAGAGGTAACCGTTGGAGGTGGGAGGTGAATGAGGTGGAGGAGGAGGAGGATGAGGTCGACTCGATGCACTGGTGCGGCGTCGAAGGCACGCGGGTCGGACGATAAAGAGGTGGTGGATGGGAGGGAAGTGAGGTAGAGGGGGCACAGTTTGCGGATGCCGCGAGCAACTGGTGGTGGAAAAACACGCTCGTTCGCGTTCGCCACCCCCTTAGCACATCGCGATTCTCTACCTCAACCGAGCCGCTTTACCATGCTTTTATTCCATCCCCTCCTACTCGCTCTCAGTCCTATCTCCCATTGGGACGCTTTTACATCCCTTCGTCACTCTCCCTAACCGTTCTTCCTATCGTTTATTATTTTTCTCCACGCTGGAATTCCTCCTCTGTGTACCCTCAAAGTGTAGTCTCCGCTCGAGATTTCACCTCACGGTCATGCTTTTATGAACACGCTAATGCCAAACGTCGCGCGCAAACGTCTGAGGGACCTAAACGATACAGTCACCAGGAATGTGGGGTGCGGTGATGATGTCAAATGCAGAAAGGCCAATAATCGTCATCAGTGTGATCAACGGTGGTAAAGTTGATTGACGGATGATTAATACAGTTGAAGGAAAGAAGTCTGTTCGTATTACCCATTGGCGAATGAGTTTTCAACCCTTTTCGGACAGTCTTCAGCCCACTCTGGTTCACTCATTTTGCATTTAGAGAACTCAAACTGACTGGAGGTCAGAACTCGAATCGAGCGGTCATCTTTGGGGCTTCGATGACCAAGATTACACCCGGAAGTTGGCACGGGCGGATGGAAAAAGTGGTGAAAGTTTGAAGACTTGATGGAGATTATCACCCTTCGTTTGGAAGTGAAAATCCAGACGCGATCCTAATTCCCCGACTGTTCATTAGATCATGCAATATTCACGGTCTAATCCCTCAGATCAGTGGGCCCCATGGTGGTAAAGCCATCATTAAGACTCGAATAATTCAGGTTAACATAGACGAGAGCGTAAAATGGCGAGAGGAACGGCGGCGAGAGACAACACGTGAGTCGACGTTGCCAACTGGGGGTAATCTCAATTTGCATTTTCGTCCTCTGTTTCTCTGCGTCATGTGTGAGTGTACATACTCGTTCTGTTTGCTACTCTCTCGCCCTCCCAATCTCTCCCCTACGTAGGATGGCCATTGTCGACGGTGGAAGAATAAATATTTGAGAATCGAGGAAAACAAACCCTTTTTTCACTTCAACCCTCATCCCCAATCTGTCACCTTCTCATCGCCTTTCCTCTTCCTCCGTTTCTCTCTATCTCTCCCCATCTTCATCACGACTTTACCATACCCACGGTCTAGGCTTAAGCTACCTAACTATTTCCCCGAAGAAGAGACGGACGCGTCGACGTTGTCTCGTCGTCGTCAAACACCCAAAACAACCATCAAGATTCCCCGTCGTCGCGCGTCAAGGCCTCAATCCAACGACGAAGAAAACCCACCGAATGATCATTACAGCATCCAAGCTGCCTGCGCACTAGTTGCACCAAGAAAAACAAACCCAAACGCCACTCGAGGCACGCTCGTTTATCAAGTCAAATTGACCGACGAGAGTGTGAAAACATTCGGTAATGAAGAAGTCCTTGGAAAATCCAGATCCAAGGTTGAAGACGTTGAGTCTCATGTTGATCATTAGTGTATTCTTCCGTGTACCTGAAGAAACCAAATCTCTTTGTTTTTTCGTCAGCGTTTATCCCGTCAATCATCCTCATCGTTACTTTATTAGGATATTTCCATCAGAACCCACATCCTAATTTTAAATCCTTAAACGTTTCGGCACCCGCTAAATCACGTGGCATCCACGTAAAGGCTGACGTCCTTTGTGGAAAACTTCAAAGTGGGAATATCGCACCTAACCTTCGGCTATCTCCAGGCAACGTTAAATTACCATCAATCGATAGTATCGTTCGAGTATCGATTCCCCTGGAATCCCGTGAGTCATGGGCGAACAGTAGTATCAGCCGAAGACTGCTCGAGTCCGAAGAGGTTGATGAGGAAGACGTGGAAGTGGAGGAGGAGAAGGGAGGTGCGGTTCACCTCGTTCGACTGTCCTTGTGGAATTGGTTTCTTCGTGTAGTAAGGCGTGGTGCACGGTGATGGCGAGAGAGTGAGGGAGGGGGAGGGGGTAGGTAGAGTATTACACATTGGAAAGGCTATCTCTCTCTAGTTCTCTCCGCCTCACTCCCTCCGAGTATACTGTTGTCAGTATTGCCTGCTCTCATCCTTCCTCTCTTACGACCTTCTGTCTCTCTTTCTTCCACTATCCTGCTCGTCCATCCAGAGTCCTCTTCCAGGAGTTTGGAAGCTGAGGGGCCTATACACGACGAAGGAGGAGAGAACTCGTCTTTCCCTCTGTCTAGCTCTCGTCGTATTTCGGATGGGTGGGGGGGGGGGGTGCGGCAGGGGTGGGTTGCTGGGCAAATACAGGCTATGCATAACAATCGATCTCCCTGGAAACTATAGGGGCGGGATGCTGGTCAGCGGGCGGATAAAGGATCGAATGGTCCAAGGATAGAGAGTTGGCTAGTGAAGATGAAGGTGTTAGTAGTGGCTATAGGTGGTGTCGGTGTTGGACGATGGCAGTTGTGTGTAGTCTTAGTTGTTATGCAGGTACAGTGATGGACAGATGGACAAGTGGATGGACGGGTAAGGTGGCTGCCGCTTCTGGCGCTGGTCTTCCGTTGGTTGGGGTAGTTGGTTGTTACCTTGCCTCGTTTTTGCTCGGAATGGACCAGATATACCGCTAAGATGAGGAAAGTGGTATTCCAGATAGGCGAGTAGCCGACACCCATTTCATCTACGCTCTCGCTTAAACCCTGTCTGCTCAAACCTGGCGCACTTTAAGACCTGCTGGAATGGCTAAACTTGCCCGTTTCTTTACAAAAGCCAACACCTACCAAGATGCTGACCGACTGGTTGCCAAGAGGGTGCCAATGAATCGAGAAATCGCCGGGACGAACAACCAGACAAGGAAACCGCTTTCCATCCTGCGGAACCACTTCAACTCCTTGCATTACTGGTTCAACTACGTTTGCTAGACTCCAGTCGAATCACCAAACCGCATAGGAAATACGTCTACCGGAAGACGGGAACAAATGACTTTCGCTTCAACCCTCGCTTTCTCGGATCCATTTTTTTCCTCATTTCCATTCGGAGAAGGACCAACCGAATTTTTCGTTCTCCAGATAAAGGAATAATGCGGAGAACAGAGTGTACGATAACATCAGCTATGAAGACGACCTACATGTGCTCGCATTGCTGCTCAAGTATAAACTCGTGAAAGTCGTTTCGTTCGGTAAATCGTGCAGGGCACGTACACAACCAGGAACGGTTCTCCGACGTAGACGAGAAAACGGAGTCATCGGTCAACCAGCATTATGGCATTTGCATGTTATTTACTCGCGTGCCACCGAGTACATTTGTTTGGATTATCCCCGAAATAAACTGGTGCTCGTTCGCCGCTTTCGCTCTCTCGCTCTCGATTCGATGCATGCAACCCGCCCACTTTCCTCATCCCTCTTTGCTCTCTACCAACGCTGGACAACCAACGAGAGAGCGCAAAAGTACGTACGTGATTTTCACAAATATATATTCTCCCAAGTGGCCTCATCTGTACCGCGGTTGTTCATCTTCCGCCTGAAATGATGGGCACACTAGACCCACTGTGAAAACCAACAAATCGCTTCAGTTTGTTCACTTTATGTTTTACCATTCGTAACGTATACGAGAGCTGAATTGCACATCCACATTCCAAGGAAGCCGAATAACCCTTGAAGAAGGAACATCAGACATGTCCAGGAGGGTCCTTGAGCACCTGTGAGGATATTGAATTAGGCCTTTCTTCGGACTTAAGTAGCATTTCGTTAACTTTACTGGGCATCTAATTGGGTAGCCTCATGGGACCCTCAACACCCATTTGCTACTGAGGCCCTCAACACCCATTTGCTATTGGAGGCTGGATAATGGAAACCTTCAAGGTTAGGTGAACGACGTCTTATGAAAAACCTGTAATCCGGTAAATGAGTAATCGAGTTTAATAATTAAAATACAACAATGACCTTGTCCAACCTATTTTAACTGGCTTATTTTTGCAATAGCCAAACATTGTACCGAGGTTCTGATGTTTCTCTCAATTTCTCATGAAGCAACCTAAATCAGGTGGCAATTTCGTACTAATTGCGGAATTATCGGATCAAATCAGGTTTGATAATGACTTCCATTTGATGACTTTCAAAGAGTTTCTCATCGTGTTCTTTACACTGTACCCTCATCCCATCGGAGCCACACGCGCTTACGCCCTGCAACCGTCACATGTTCTGTACATCAGCAATCAGCTCGCGTCGTACTTGCTCGTGTTTCCGCGATTGGCAGAGATTAAACGTGCAATTAATGAAAACGAGGCGGTCTTGGTTGGGTCACGACGTGGAAGGAGGCGAGTACGAAAGGAGCGAACCGGGATAAGAGCAAGAGAAGGGAGAAAAATGTCGAGGGAGGAGAAACCGGAGAGCTTCGAATCGAACGTTCATTTCCAATTAGTCCCCGTGCGATTCGCTGATGCGCTTCCACCTATCACCCTTTCTAATTTCTTTCAACTTTTTGTCCGTTCTTTTCTTTCCAATCCTCACAGCCAGAATTAACGTTTTCCCCATTTAATGTCTACACGTGCAGAGCGTGTCTGTTTATACCGGCCAATTGTCAATCATGCATCAATGTTACCGCTGGAATCAAGCTACATCCTTTGGGTGTCTAGAGGACTCATTCGATTAGAATAATGGCTGATGGCAGACTTGACCAAACAAAAAGTTCAATTTACAAGTAACTCGTAGTCCAACCTACATTTCAAATTATATCTACTAGAAATTCTCCAGAAATTCGCAAAAATTGTTATCCGGTCCGAAAATTAAATCAGGTCTATGGTTGGATTGATATATAGAATTTCCCTAACTTTATTGGAGCCCTAATCGAGTGGTCTCACACGGACCCATTCGAGGCAGAATAATGAGGGTCTTCAAAGCTGCCTGAGTAACGCTTCGAAAGAAATATTTTTCCCTATGAAATGAATTTACCGGACGTTCTACAAAACTGCCAAAAAACTGTACAATAACCGTTATTATTCAAACTTCCGCACTTACTCCATATATGAATAAAGCCAATAAGAATAGTAGGTACGTCATTTTTGGAAAGATTTTTTATTGCAAAATATAATAAACTATTAATGGCCTCACGTTTGTTAAATCTTTTTTTTTACCAGCCATCGAGTAATCAATTCTTCAATTAAAACCATTCTGACAATTAAAATACCACAAACAATTTAGTTTATCCTTACTGGTCCACCCCTATAATGAACTGCTGAGAATTCATATGATCTCATAATATTTAAAATGCTTTTCTTCGAAGCTGTCCTTTCAATGGAATGAAATTAGACGATGCATGAAAATCTATCATTTTCAAAGTTAAATATGAGCTATCGATTCTCCAAGTAGCTAGTAGCCAACAAAAAACATGCTTACCACCGGTCACCCATCCGAGTACTGTCCCGGTAAAAACTCGACGCATCATCATTCGCTGGCATCTTTTCTTTGTCCGTTTATCCGGAAATCCAAAAATCTCGTTTACCACAAGCCTTCGCAAATTTATGTCAATTTCGTCAATTAAGCGCGAGCTCGTGGAGGACTCTTGGCATAAATATGTAAAAGTTACGAGGAGTATCAAAGCGGAGAATACCACGTACACGTCTTTGATACGAATATACTCGAAAAGACTGCTCTGATGGGCCGTATAAGCTTCGCTTATCCATCAATGTCTTCGTTCTGATAGACTCGACGAGGAACATCAGCTCGTCGTCTGCCCTCCCCCCCACCCCCCTGCCGCCGCTGGTTTCTGTTCCCCACCATTCTCTCTCCGCCAATCGACCTCATCCTCCGCTCGAATAAAATACGCTTAAGAGAATTCGATGGAAAGCAATCCTGGGCACGATCTGGCTCTTCGACTCCACCCGCTCGACCTCCGTGTCTTCGGCTCATCGAACTTGTAAGATGTGCGCGGACGTTGATTTTCCAAGATCCGCATAATTCCACGATCTTTCAGTGACCACTTGGACAAGCCTACGTTCTCAATCCGTGTTTCTCTGTCTCCGTACGTTTCCAATTATATGAAATCACCGATCGATGTTGCGGATACAACGTGGGAGCTTTATTGCCCGGACGTCGTCATCGTCAAAGATCAAAATCATTCCGGGTTGCTCTGTAGTACGTCATTATGTCCGACGTTTAAATCCTCTACGGTATGGATTTGATGGTACCGAGGAAAGATCTTCTGGACCTGTTACATCTGATAACGTGGGTCGATTGAAGATTTTTTTTTTTTTTGTAGAACTCATCAAATATTCGGTTTTATTAACAGGTCTTGACAACTTTCAGAATTTGGAGTTTTGACAGCCGTTTTTGGACGTGTTACGTCTGATGACTCGGCGTGGGCCGATTGAAGATTCTTTTTGATGCAATACATTGAATACTTGGTTATATCGACAGCTTTTGACAGCTCTTGGAATTTGGAGTTTTGACAATCATTTTCAAAATTTGATATGAATTTATTTAATTTATTATTGATTTAAAAATAACATTGATTACAAATAAATTAAAATCATTTCATTCCAAAGATACAAGCTTCAAAGCCATCCATCATAATCCTTAAATACTGATGTTCACTGATGTTCCTAGAACAGCCACTAATCGGATTTTCCCCAAGATCTGTGCGATGCAATTTATCATGACACGTTCATAAATTACTATTAAAATGTCGATAGTAGAGATTTTACAAAAACAAGCTTGGATATTCCGCTAGCCAAGGTCGCCCGTCTCGAGGAAATTCTATTTGGTACATTGGAGTTAAATTTATTTCGAGAAACATCGGATCTCGTTGACGGCAAAAAACAAAAGATCGGAAAAAATAAAATAGAATAAATGAGAATGAGAAATAAATATTTATGATCGTATTCCTCGAGCCTCCTCTTTCCTCTTCAATCTCTGACGTCTTAAACGAATCTAATTAATGTGTACGGCATCTGCATTATTTGTTTAGTTTCATTTCATTATACTTCGCGACGAGGGAAAAGGGGGATGCCGAATGCGACGATTTTATGCAAATTTTTATGTAAATGTATATATATACATTTATTCACATGCATATAGAAAGAGGAAAATGTGGTACAGAGACAAAAGAGACGAAAGTTTTGCCCTTGTGTCACCAGGGATCTTCGCCCCTTTCGGTTTGGAGCTTTCGTACTAAAGGAGAAAGAGAACGATAGAAAGGACACGAAAGAGAACGAAAGAGAGAAAGACAGAGACAGATCTGGCCTCTTTTTCCTTAAGGGGTACATCCAAGCACAATCTGACAAATTTTAATATTTGAAAAATACACAAATTTTAATCGACGAATTTTAATCATTTTTGTGTCCGAATATATTTATCCGATTAATTCATCTTTCAATTTCTTTGAAAGTAAAAATATTAAGGTGGACTGACAAAATTGATTACAAACATTTATCGACTGGGATCGTTGTTATTGTGGCTGAAGTAAAACAAGTTTTATACAGTCATGATCCATGGTCCTGATGATCCTGATGACTTTTTCACGCAGCCCATTAATCCCAAATCGAACATTCCGTAAAATTCCTCAAAATAGAACGCATAAAGCTTTTTGCATTATAAAATCCGAAAAAAATCTCTTTTTTTTATAAAATGATGGCTAATTGAAATTTACATTCATTTTTCAAGGTTCTAAATTGATTTGGTAAAAAAAAATTGAGTAAAGAAGATCGTACCATCCGAGGTATAAAACCTATTGGAAAATATTTTGCGAAAATTTGGAGGAGATTGGTCAAATCGTTTATCGATTATTTCGGGGACCCTCTTCGAAAAGACACGTCTGGTAACTCAGTCCAGTAAATCGAATACAATTTTTACTAGACAGGAAAACGATGTTCTAATTCTTAAAATTTAAGGGGTGCGAAAAGAAATATTAGCAAATTTTATTTTCACTAACTGGTTCCCCCTTAAAACTTTTTCTCCCTCGCTCTCCTGTTTACTCTTTCTCCTTCTTCTATCCCCTCCCTTTTTCTCTTTTCACATGCACAAGAATTTTCTTACGGCTGAAATTGCAGCCCTTAATTCATATTATTATTGTTACCATTATATTTGTTGTTAGTGCTGTGGAATCTCAATTCGGAACCCTTTTCCTCATCGAGGCCCTCCAACCCTCGTACCCTCGTACTTTCAGACTCGATCTACGAATAATAAAAGCTCCATTCATAATTCATTATGTTTATTCAGCTCTCATTAATCCTTTGATTAACCGTATTTCATTATTTAAATTCCGAAGTGTGGTATGTCGGATGGCTCGAGTCGAGAGGAGGATGCCGAAGAGTCGGTGGTATTAATCGTCGAGCAAAGGAGACCCGGAGGAAAATAAATTCTCCCTAACGGCTCTGATAACCAAAAGGGCGTAAGTTACGAGTTCAGCAAAGAAGGGGTGTTCTTATTATCGGTTCAATTGTTCGTCACGATTATAAATATTTATACATTTTTTTCCGATTTTCCTTTCTGGTAATTTTTCAGTAATTAGAATTATTTTTCATATTACGTACTTACATAATTCATTATTAATGTAATATATTATTAATTGTTTTAATAAAAGTGTATTTATGGTGAAACGACAAAAAATAAACTTTTCTATGACCACTCAAGTCACTGAAAAAGAAAAACTCTTCCACGTTGATCAGTGAATAAAATTGACGAGTTTTGATAAAGTTTTTTCTATTTTAGACTGGGCAATAGAATATTGCGTTTTTCTATGACAAGGGAGTAAATATGACTATTAAAGGCTCGTATTTTATATTGCATTTCACCTTACCCTACTCGCTGAATTAACAAAAATAATAATAATAATAATCGGAATATTAAAGAATAAGATTGTTGTTTTGCGTTATTTAAAAATATATAATGAATCGTAATAAAAATAAATAAATATATAAATAGACATCCAAATACGCATACGATCTTATTTCACCTTAAATAATCTAATTACCATTTCTAATCCATGCTAATTATTATCACGAAATAATTTCTCGAAAATTAAGAAAAACAAGAATTTTTTTACATCGCTCTAAAATATATAAAAAATCGTAATAATAATAAATAAATAAATAAATAAATATCCAAATACACACACGTCCTTGTTTCACCTTAAATCACCTAATTATCATTTCTAATCTATTTTCACGATCCATAGTCAGGAAATAATGAGAATATTAAGAAAAAAAAAAAAAACAAAAAAAAATTTTGCATCAATTTTGCATCGATATAATAAATAATGAATAAATATATAAGGGGCACAGGTGTTGATGTATACGTTTATCGTGTGCCTACAGTGTTAATGAGACACATTCACAAAGTTTGGCTCACAGGCGGCTCGATTGTATGGAGAAAATTGGCTTTTCAATTCTACGAAGCTACGGGTAGACAGTACGGAGCATTTCGAGAAGCTCACCGAAACAACCCCCCCTCTCCGCGCCCTACAAGCACACATAGACTAGTGTGCGAAACTTACGCGCAGCTTTACCAAAGTTAGGATGAATTTAAATCTTACGACGAGGCGACAACCCCTGAGATACTATAGACCATTGTATACATACATATATATTTATTTATATAGGTTATGTACCTTTATAAATGTACATACATAAGTCATCGGCCCCGGTAGACGAGGATGCAACGAACGGTTTTGTCTTTTGCTTTTCCTACTATGTACGTACTACTACCTCGCGAATTCAATGTGTTAAATTTCAATGACTGTGCCCGGAAGTCCCGATGGAAAAATATCTCGCCCTCGCATTGCAATGAGCCCGAACGTGTACGCTCCCGTTTCAAGGTACGCTACAACTGCGGACTAATAAAAGCTTAAAATATGATCATTTTTATTGGCCCCGACGAAAAATAACATTGAATACCCGAATTTCCAACTCGACACGTTGTAAAATTAATCAGCTGCATTTGTTATATACATATGTTGACGTAATTGTTTTTTGTTGAACAATTATTATCTATTATTATTATGGCTATTATTCACATATTATTATTATGATTATTATTATTATTACTATTATTATTGTTTACTGTTCTTGTTGTTGCTATTTATTTTTACAATTACCAACGCCTGAAATTTTCCCAAACTTCAAGAATAAAAATTAATGATCACGTTAATTTTTAAAAATATTGATTGTTAAGTTGTAAAGTTGATTCAATAAAAATTGAGGCGATGTAGAACCTTTTTCCGCAAATCAAGACTATGAAGATCTGTATCTTTTAATTCTACAGAGCTTGATAGTAAGATTTTAATAAAAAACTGAACGATCAATGAGAAAAGTGAGTTTTCATAGATCGAAATTTTGGGTGAATGTTCGGAAATTAGTTCAATTCCTGTCAGAATTGAACTAATTTTTTTGTGTCTGTTTGTTTGGTTTCGTTTATTTAGGTTCACTTGTTTGGGTTCCGTTTGTTTGGTCTTGATTGTTTGGGTTTCGTTTGTTTGGTTCCCCGGTTTTTAACGGAAGTTGCACTTCCGAATATTTATCAAATTTTGTAAGGTTGTGCATTTTTACATGCTCTTAAATCGATTTCCGAGTAATGATTCTTTTTTTTTTAATATTCTTTTCGTTTCGTCGAGACGAAAAAAGTCGTTGGAACCGCGACTTTTGTTTCGTGAAATACGTCAGGTAGTTTTTTCGCGTATACTCCAGGTGTACTCTCATTAAATAAAAGTTTTATTTCGAGGGGAAGTCTCGGGGTCGAGATCCGTCGATTTGGCAGACGTCCGGGCGTTTATAAGTTACAGTGGCGGAAAAGGGAAAACAGAGTCGTGCATTAACGTTTGTCTGCGTAGATAGATATACAGGTATAAATGGAAACATACCAGGGTTATTGCTAACGGATGAAAAAGCGCGCATTGCGAGGGTCTCTCGTCCTTTCACCCCCCCCCCCCCCCCGCCTGCCTCCGCCACCTCGTCTCTCACTCTCTCCTCGGAGCTTTTATTATCCGGCTTTAATTTAAGCGGCGTTAGCCGCTCCGTCACGGCTCCAGGTGTGAATTAAACATACCCCCATCTCGCCTACTTTTCGCGTAACAATGCGCGCGGCATAATTAAATGTGTGTTCTAACAAATGCCTGCGACCGAGGCGAACTCGGTACTCGTAGGAATCGCGTATATAAAAAAAACAAAAAACGGACATTGGTTGATTGGTGATCGTGGTTCGACTCCGTCGGTAGGAAGTAGGACTGGTTTTGTTCGGGGACGGTACTTGGAGCGGTGACCGCTTGTAATCTAGTTTAAAAAAGAACAAATAGTTTTTCAAAAAAAAAAAGAACGGATTCAAAGTTTAATCATTGACGCCATTCTTGCAAATGTTATTTGACTTTCAGCTTGCCCTTCCTACAGCACGTTGGAATGGTCCGTCTTCAACGTAATCAATCAACCGACCGTTCTTACATCATTCCCACTTCTAATCCCTAAAAATCACCGTGTTTTGCGAAACTTTAGTTTCTCCGAAATGGCGTCCGAAATATTGACGAAATCCAGTCTTGCGATCATAATTTGACTTTCAACCGGCCGTTGGTGCCATTTTGTACGTTGGATCTCTTCAGAGAGATTCAGACCTTATGATATAAGCTTTGATGTTTTTGGTAACTTCCAGATGCAACTTAACTTTTGAGAATTAATATAAAATATGTAATCGTTGGAACGAGTAAACGAGAATGTTTGGGATTTGGAATCTCGGTGGTCCCCTTAAGTCGTATGGTGTTCAAGTGTAACGCGTCTGCGCATAATACGTGAACTTTGGCCAAAGTGTCTACAGGGCACATTGGCATCAACCGCCGGCTGAAGGGATGGAAATTTCTGTGGGGTACGGGGTTGGTAGAAGAGCCGGCTCTTCGGCAGTCAAGCTTGGTCCCCATGATATATGCACGCTTACCAATGCTCACGAACGTTTTGCAATACTTGTGTGCGTCTGCTGAGTGAGGATGGCCGATTACAGAGATGCTGGTGGCAGGGTGAAAGAGGAGTGGTTTTGGGGGAAAGGGTGGGGTGTAGAATTGGGTGGTAGCATTGCCATCCGCACCAACTCCCGACACTCTCACGCGCACCAACACTAACCGTTCGAGGTGTTCGGGCCTGGAAACTGCTGATTCGAAATTAACGGAAATTAATTGGCACCCCCGGAGATATTAATTCTCACGATGTACTCTAATTGTTATCTCCGGATATGCGCAGTACGCGGGCGATCCTGATGCGCACTATAAAACAACGTCAAGATGACCATTGCAGGATTTTCATCGAAAGATGCACGAATTTGGTCGGTTAAGGAATGGGCTGATAACGTGGTCGAAAATGAAAAATTGATGGACCATCAAACAAAAAGTTCGAAATGGGAGATCTTTCGATCTATGAGTGATTAAGTTAATAATAATTTCATATATTCATCGATCAATTCGTAAATTCCAATAATTCATAATAATATATATTAATTATAATATTAATTATAAATATAAAATATAATAACATCGTTATTAATAATAAATATAATAATTCCAATGTTAATAATAAATTTACAACTAGAAATGTTAATTTACCAATTTCAATAATAATTGTAGTCCAGTTGAAAATACGAAGTGAATCGGAGTAACGACAAGTGTAAACTATTTATGTTCTTATTAAAAATAAACATTGCTATCATTTTTGTTTTAATTCTTGCCTTCACAAGTCCTCGTAACAATCAAATTAACATTCAAGTGTGAAAATTGATAGAACTGGATTAATATTTGGACGACACTTAACCATTGGTTTGGCGTAAAGTATACGACTTCCAATGAGCAGCTGGAGTTGTTCAGAGTAGAATTTTTCCACTTCAGACTTCAAGCGATTTTATGTATATATATATTTATATATTTATATATCTTTGTCTCCCACGAGCTGTAGTTAAATGTATTGCGGGGGCAAAACTTACTCCAGGCTGTTCGCTCCAGACGGCCCTGAAGTCTGCATATCGCGCGCGGGCAAACCGCGGAACAGTCTGACAATTAAAGTTTAAACTTGGTGAGAACTCTGTTTTACGCCGCACGCTATGTGGCAAGACACATCGAAAAAAGGATAAAAACGGAGGGCTAGGGAGAGGGAGAGAGAGTTCACTCATAATATTTAATACAATTAAGCATAAAAATTGTTCTCCCTTCCACCTGCGTATAAATTCCTAGCCCGTGGCAATTATATATGGGCTACTCTATTTTTCATTTTCGTTCTACGGGCTTGCCAAACCGACTAAAAATTTTAATCTGGCAGCCTGGAGTCTGCTGTTAGGCTTCGGTCAAAAATATCGTTGTAAATCCTGATCAGTTCCAATATCAGCTGGATCAGGGAAACCGTTTTATGGCTTGCCTGATCAACGCCGGATATCAGCTGGATCGAAAGAAACGTTTTACGGCTTGCCAGATCAGTATCGGATATCCGTCGGATTATTGGAACGGTTACAAATTTTTTCTCGTCATTTATTTATTTATTCATTTCCCATTCCGGCGATGTTACGGCGGCCAGACCACAGCTTGAAAGAGTATACCGATTCGGTCTTTAAGCAACACCCACGTCCGGGCCGAATGCCAGAAAAGTTTCACGACTTTAAAGTATCATAGTACGAAATACGGCACGCCGGATCCAGTCTTAGTCCGATGCTTTTAATGATATGGAATTCAACCTATGATGGATGTTACGAAAACTAAAAAAAGCTAAACAAATAAAAATAATTTCCATGTTTGCCCGATTTAAAGTCAATGCACGAACAACCGGTCACCCATCCCAGTATTGGCGCAAACGATCAAAATTTTTCATCGCTTGGTCACTCGAATAGCATTTTTTCTCGGCATGGTGACTAAAGCTGGAGCGCTTCATTGATGTTGAAATTATTCCACGGGAAAAAAATTGAGCGTTAATCCCTAGCCACGTAAGTAAAATTACCCGAATGAATAAGAATTTTTTCCTTCTCCACTCGGAATTATTGTCCATTATTATTTCTTCGTAATGTTTCTCATTATGCCGTGTTATCTGCACGCTCATTTTTATCCTTCTCATTATTCCTCCAGCAGCACGGATCAGCCCGCAAAAAATTGCTGTGTGTCCCGGTCACGTGGAAAATGCAAACCCAGCAACGCTTTTTTAATTTTCAGTCGGACCTATCATAAGATCGTTAACGATATTTCCTTATTTTATGATTATATAAATAAACATTGGAAAAATTGTATTCACGTGGGTTTAAAAAAAAAAAGATGAAAATGTCGCGGTTATACGAGCGCCAATTAGATCCCTTAATTATCGTGAATCCGCATCGACGTCCAAAGAATTTCGAGCGTTACGAGATCCTCGTACTTCATTGCCAAAATAAATTGGAACGATGGAATTATCAGCGACGATTATTTATCAATTCTATAATGAAACGAACAACGTGTGATAAACGAATTTACCAAAAAAACAACAAATAATAAATTATGAATTTATAAAAACAATAATAACAATTATATGACGTAATAATATTTTACATAATCTTTATATAACGTATAATCATTATATAATATAACAATTAATATCAAACACTAACAAAAAAAAATATATATATATATATATTAATAAATATATAAAATAATAATTCAATATTGATTAATATATATATTTACATAAAACAAATATATTTATATTAATATCCAATAGGAAATCTAGAAAAATTAATACAAATTTGGATATTAATGTTGACATCCAAAAAAAAAATAAAAAAAAATAAAAATTAATGTCCACTATTTAAAAAAAAACATTTATGACCACCCAAACTCGTGGGCACGAAAACATTGACCATTTTCGCGAAATTCTGACAATACGATTAAATTTGCACGTAATTGAGAGAAAAAAAGATGTCACACCGTGGCTGGCATTAAAAAAATAGTGAAAGAAATCGGGATCGTGGATTCGGCTCGAAACGTCCCGTATAACGAGGGTATTATTTGAGCGGTGTGAGAAGCGGGTTGAACGAGGACGACGAGCGGGGGAAGGGAGCGAATAAAAAAGAGGTTCTTTATTAAAATACCCGCGGCAGAACACCCAACACACTATTACGGAAGTCCGACTCACCGGTGAAATGTGCCGCGCGTGCTATACACCCAGAAGCGCATACAGACAACTACAACACAAGAGCACCAGTCACGAGAACCTCGGCTTATTATTACATTCTACTTTATACGAAACCCACACGCGCTCGCACGTACACTCGTTATATGATTCATGAACTCTTCGCGAAAGAACCGCGTTGTGTGTCGAGCTTGGCATATCATTAAGGTGGGCACACGTGTATTCGAGAATGCAGATATATACGAAAGAGAGAAGGGAGGGGGCGGAAGAGAGAGAGAGGGGGGGGGGTGGAGAAAGAGAGAGAGAGAGAGAGAGAGAGAGAGAGAGAGGGAGGGAAAGAGCTGTTAATCGAGCCTCTTCGCCAGTCGACGATGAGAATAAATCAAAGCCCAGTACTTATTTATTCGAGGAAAATCGATATATTTCAAGTCGTGTGGGTGCATTGGGTTTGCTGAGTCGAATTTATTATTTATTTGTTTTATTTTTGAATTTCAATCATTATTTATAATATACGAATAATTGTACTTCGATTATAAATTACAATTAATTTTACTTCAATTGTAAATTAGAAACAATTGTACTTCAATTACAAAGTACAAATAATTTTACTTTAATTATAAATTGCAAATAATTTTACTTTGATTACCAATCATTGTTTATTTTTGTTTATTTAATAAAAGTAGGGAGAAATTGTTTTTTAAAAACACAGCAGCACGTTGATGTGAAGGTGGACTGGAATCTTGAAATTTAATAGACTTATTTAAAAAATCGAATTGATATTTGTATGTAATTATTAGTATTTAATTCAAGTGAGAAAAAGATACGTGAAAGTAAATTTAAATAAATTGTGTGTCAATGGCACACTGGCAATCGAGGCGATTAATGACAATCAAGCATGTTGGAAAACGGGTATTATTTAAATGCAATGAGTTAAATTTGCTTCATTGAATAACGTAATGAAGGGGTTTTGAATTTAATCAGCGTATTCGAATATGCTAAATAATTCGATTTACCGTTTTCATTTTTTATCAATGAATTATTTAACCCAATTATTATTGAATTATTGAATACAAGCCATGTTGCAAAATTTTAAGTATCTAATCAGTTATAAATCTATATTTCTCATATGAATTTTAATAATAGATTTTTTATTGATTTTTCAATTTTTTAAAACTTTTCATCAACAACATTGATAATGAATTTATTGCTGTATAGTTCACACAAAAAAGTGGTAAAAAATTATTAGATGTAAATATTTTATATTTTTCTTAAATGGATATTTTTCAATCTTATTTTAATGAATATAAAATCGTATTCAAGACTCTGTTCACCTTAAATTCAATTGCAATAAATTCAACGCCTGAAATATGTTAATTCCGCGACATACGTAACTTTTTTTTCTTTCGAGCGCTGGCAAAATTCAAGATTTCGTGAATCGCTGTATCGTTGAATGAATACTTCCGTTAAAAAAAACAACCGGCTCGCTTGTTATTTAAGGAGCTGTAAAAAACTGAATGCGCTCAATCAGTATCGAGATAAGGATAAAAGACCTCTGATGAAAAGCAGATAAACGATTATGTACGAAATTTGCTACGTTCGTTAATTAAGTATATTATTTTTGTATTAAAATTCGTTAACCTCAAATGCATCGTATGCATATCCGTATTCGTATCGAAATACATTGAGAAATGAAAATTCTCGCGGTTGATGGAATATTTATGTCGCGCCTCGAGCGACTGCGATAATCTTTACGTAAGCTCTTACCATCGCGATCAACGCAGACACCCACTCACGTACGTTCAACATACAGGGTGACAATTATAACACGCTCATGTATTCTTCAATTTCGTCGTATTCAAATTCTTCACTCCCAAAAATTTCGCGACCAAAAAAACATCAGATGTAAGATGTTATCTCTTAAATTAAAAAAGAAATACAATTTGTACCAGAATTTGGCAAACAAAATCCATCAATTTGACAAAAAGTAATTAATCAAATAAAAAAAAATATTTCTAAAAGTAGTCGAATACCTCAATAATTAATTAATTAAATAAAATACAGTTGAATAATATTATTAATAGTTCCTAGCTTGCATTCATTTATCAAATTTAATGAATACCTTTTTTTTGTAATTTAATTTGCATTCATTAATCATGAAATTTTAAGTAGATTTAAGTAAAACAAAAAAATGGTATTATTTTTTGAGTTCAGAGTAAATGATAAATAATGACTTCAATTAGGAAAAGGAAGGAAACTATAAAAAATGTCTATAATTAAAAAACATAAATAAATTTTCAAAATCTCTATTATTATAAAACACAAAGAAATTCAAAATACCTAATCCCAAAAGCTAGAAAACAAAAAGTTAAATAAAGAACCAATCATCAGAACCATGCTTACCCTCGAAAATAAAATCGACACAAATTCCAGTATACAGCGCACTCCTATTATCCCTATATCTCCTGACCTCGAAAATCCATTGAATTCTCAATCGTTACGTTCGTCACGATAATGCGTTATAATTTTTCTATTACATGAAAAATACATATATACACACACACACATATATATACATATATATATATAGCCCTATGCGCAAAATCGTGGGATTTCGCGAAGGCTCGACGAAAAGAATAAAATTTCAACTCTGACCGAGAGATCGGTGATCGGTACGGGCCGTGCCGATCGAGACCTATGAAAAGAGTTGGTGACCGAAAGGGCCAAAAGAGAGAGAGAGAGAGAGAGAAAGAGAGAGCGAGAGAGACAGAAAGAGCAACAAAGATAGATAAACACAGAGAAAGAGAGATAGCGAATGAAACGGAGATAAAGATAAAGAGGCGGGGGGGGGGGGGGGGGGTTTTTCGCCCGCACAGGTGAACGTACGCGTTCCTCTCGTCGTTTTGAAGTAATAAATTGCTGGCGCCGGTCGATGCTTTGCGTCAGGTTATGCGCGAAAGTTGGAATTTATGCTCGGTTGTTTATGATCGCGGAGTGATAAGGGATCTGTGCTGCATGACAAATGATCCCGTAATGAAAAGTGAAAGATACTGTGCATATCCAGAATATAGATGTATATATATATATATATACGATCATCCCCCCTCTCTTTATATACATACAAATATATGAATTTCTATACACATATATATATATGAAATGCTATACATATACATATATATGAATTTCTATACATATAGAAATACATATATGTATATATAAAGAGAGAGAGAGAGAGAGAGGGTTTAATAAGTACGAGGACCTACCCCCTTGTGTGCACGATTGTCTAGGTCTACCTATATTGGACTTTGCGTTAGCTTGTGTTGCATAAATTTCAATGATTTAATGCAGCCGCGAGCCGCGCGTGTCGTGTATCCTCATTGAATAGGGAGATCGATAAAACTTTGCTCGGTATCCTCGATATCACAGGGCACTCGTTTGGTACACGAACTCGTACATTTATTAACGCGAAACGTTTACGTATAGGAATGAGTGGTGGACGATGGTGATGGAGAGACGTGGATGTGTATTCGTACGCGTTTTCGAGAACCGATTGACGCGGGTAAAAATCTCGGTGGTACCGGTCACTTGTCCTTATTGGGGAAGAGGGAGGGGGATACATCCTGATTTATAACGCTCGGTGATTCAGTATCCGTATAACAGGTGGAAGGAGAACCGAGAGCTTTGCCTCCATTTGTATCAATTTTGTTTCGAGTAATATCTCGTTTCGGTGAGTGTAAATCCGTCACCGTTGCGATTAGATGGTCCGACAAGAACGTGAATTCGAAAATTCAAAAATTGGAGGGAGAGGGTACATTTTTGTTTCGTTATTTTGGATATTTAATTATTTGATCGATAATTGTGTAATCGATTTGAACAAAGTTCGATAATAAGGACAACACGTGATATCGAGCGTCGCATTATTCACGCTTGAAACTAAATGACAAAAGAAACAAAAAATATATATATAGGCGAAATAACAAAGAAGTGTGTCACGTGTGTCGTTTCTCGAAGACAAAACACCTAACGAGTGTTCCACTCGTGAGCCATTATTTTTCATGTAAACGAGGTCAAAGCGCTGGCTCCGGATCTCATCGCGGTGTTACGTTCAAGCCTACAAAGCGGCTCGGTCCTCGGGGTTATCATTTATCAAATTCTACGTCGAACGACAACCCGCTCCATACGAGAAAAGAATTAATGATCGTCCCGAGTGAACCCGAGCTACAACTTTTATCGTTCCGAGACGAGGATATTGTTGATAATTGACCACGCGTCAGGATCATTGACAAAAAAAACAAACAAATTGAGAACCCGTAGAATGTGATAAAAGAAATTAGAAAAAATAATTATGATAAGAATGACGGCGAAGAGGGGTGGGGGAGGGGTTAAAAAAATAATGGAACTCGTATGTTTGATTAGAGTACAGCAGCTCAATTCTTTTACTTCGAATGATCCATTAAAATAGTGATAATTAAATTAATTAATTAAAATAAATTAATCTGATTTATTGATCAGTTTTACTTTGAAGAAAATTTAGATATTGATTCGTTTTTTCATTTGATTTATCAATTAAATTAATAAGTTCTTCTCGATTGCACTTTGCAATTTTAATTTTAATTCTATTAATTATTTCATTAATATATTTAGAAACTTTGATAACTTTTTTTTCAGCTTTTCTGAGAGTAAAATTGATTTGATTATTAATTTTAATAATTACCTACTTATCAATTTGATATATTCAATTAATTTATTTGTTAATTTTTCTCTCATTTTTTTTTATCAATCATTCGTTGGCTCTTTCTTAAATTTCAATCACATTAATTACAGAAGTATCACTCCAGTGGTCCGGTCACATTCGGGTTGATCTACTGATCTACTTATTCCACTCTACCAGTAGAATAAAAATTCCTAATTTTTACATTCACATTCCATAGCTTTCGAACAATTTATTCTAACAATTAAAAACCAAGAAAAAAATACATTTTTATCCTTTCTGAAACTCAGACTTTTTCAGTCCAACCCCTAATTAAAATTGATCGATCAACGTCGCCAAAAATCGATCGCGAAAGTGGAATATTCCAGTCTCGAAATCTAAGACTTGGCGCGCAATGGACGCATCGATCGAAATGGTTCACCACGAATAATGGTGGAAACTCTCGACTTGGATGGCGGACTCTTCGCGGGGTGAGGAACCAAGAGAGAGAGAAAGAAATAGAAAGGGACGAAGAAGCGGTTAGGCGCGCCGAGGGTGCTTAGGTGTTACAATGATTATCCGAGAGGGACAGCGAGAGGTAATTATGCCTGATAGGAATCAGGAGCCACGTTGGTACGAGCGAGATAGAAATATACTTTGAATCGTTTAAAAGACGAAGACGAACGTTGATAAAGGGGGAGGTAAAGTATAAGACTAGGAAAGAGAGAGAGAGAGAGAGAGAGAGACAGAGAAGCGGCAGTGGGGGAGGGGAGTAGAGAAAGACAGTGGTGAGACTGGAGGCCAAACTCGAGCAGATAGCGAAAGACCTCTCTGTGAGGATAGAGGGAAGACGGAGAAATGCGCTGCAATTACCTCGAAGTGAGCTGCTTTCGACTTCCAAAGCCTTCGAAACTTTTGAATAAACAGCGGTAGTGTTCGTTGACTTGCCAGCGATTGAACTTTCTCGAATACCAAACCCATATGTACGTACAGGGTGGCTCCAAAAGTGACATTTGAAAATTTCTTTCTTTTACAAAAAGTGGAAATAAGGTTTCACTTTTTTTCTTTTTTATAAAAAAGAGAAGGATATTTTATTTTATTCTCTCTCAGACAGAAGAAGAAAAAAGGTTTCTTTTTTTTTCTTTTTCACACGAAAGAAAATAAGATTACATTTTTTTCTCTTTCACACAAAAAAAAGAAAAAAGGTTTCATTCTTTTATTTTTCACACGAAAGAAAATAATATTACTTTTTTTCTTTTTCACGCAAAAGAAAATAAGGTTTCTTTTTTTTTCCTCTTTCATACAAAAGAAGAAAAAAAGGTTTAATTTTATTCTTTTTCACAAAACGAAAAAACAAATGCATATTTTTTCTATTACGAAAAAAAAAATCTGAAACTATTATTGACAGTTGCCAAAGTATAACATAAAAATAAGCATACTTAAATTTTCAAAATAAAATAACCACGGGCTACTTGTCATTCAGAACCCGTAGGAATAGCTGAGCAACATTTCCCGTCCACTTGCGACACCATGAATAATCATCATGACCGAATTGCTTCCAAGCAGGTCGAGCGGATCACTTTTTTTAGTCTTTTCCCGGCGATTGCTTCACTTCCGATCGCTGTACTACCACAAATATCCTTAAGTGGACCCCACGCCACGATTGCCAATCAACAATCGACTGCAACTTTTCCGCGAAGGGAAAACAAACGAAAAAAAGAAACAACAAGAAAAAAGAAAAAGAAATGTCACGAAAGTAATTGCCTCGCAATTCATTCAACGGGTTGTGCAACAGAGAGTAAAGAAAAAAAAATGGAAAGTCAGAGAGTGTCTTAATTGGCAGTTCGTATTCGTCAAAAGTGTCATTCGAAGAATCGGTCCCCTTTCTTTTTATCTTTTTACGTCGGAAACACCGCGAACTCTAGGTAAACAAAAAAAGAAGGAAGTCATACGCACCAGGCTGTACATAATGACCGAGACACCTTAATAGCCATTGCGTTATATATATATATACATCTATATATAATTTTCTCTGTGACATTATTTTTTCAGTTGACAGTTATCCCGTTTTTACGCTTCTCGTAGTACGTCGATGGGGTAAAATTACACACACGTTTTTTTTTTCTTCGCACTTGTATGGAAAGTCTAATTTAATTGGATGTAAATACGTATACAGGTGTATACACGGAAAAAAAAATTCCTCGACATATTTTTTTCTAATGTGTTAGAAAATATGTCGAGGAATTGTCGCAACGGTGCAACCGGTAATAACCATCCGTAACGTCGTAAATAATATTACAGGTACGTTTGTAAAACGAGCACCACGGTGATACGTGAATAAATAACGGAAATGGATTTGGGTGAAATGAATAGTGAAAGTCAATAAGTCCAGAAACGCGGATAAATAGTTTTAAATAATTCAAAGTAAATGTATAATATTGATATTAATTATTAATTAATAACATTGATATTAATTATTTATTTATAATATTGATATTAATTATACTCTGTATTTTTTTAAATAATAATAATTATTGATTTCACGTTTTATTTTTCAATCAATAATATCATTCGATATTAAAATATAATTATTAAAAATGATAGACAATATAAACAAAAGAAAATAAAGTATAATAACTATTCCATATATTAATAAAAACAAATAATCGTGAGTGATAACAATTTCACTACTTTGATAACCATTAACCCCTCAATTAAAAACAGCCTTAAGAAAAAGCATTTCTCGCTTCCTCCTATCTCTGCCGAATGTAAAACAAGTGGAAGGTAATGTACCAGTGATTACCATGAATTGCATTCAATTAAAAAAATTGTAATTCAATTTGACCGATCCAGATAACGTTTTTTTTCGCAACCATTGTCAATTACATGCGTTTGCGATGTTCCCTCGCGATCTTTGGGTCGCATAATCCGACGTAGTAAAAAAAATAAAAAAATAAAAATTTAAAAAAACAGTGAACCCGCGCGAGCGTGAGAATGCACAAAAAAGCGTGCGATAATCTCAGCCGTGAAACAAAAGAGGAGGGTGCACGTGCAGCCGAAAGATACGGTAGGAGAGGGGCGATACACCGATCCCTTTGGCTTACAATTAGATGTACGAATACACCCACACACGCGAGCCCACCGAAGCCTTACAAACACACACATACACACACATATATATATATAGATATGTGCACAGTAGAAATCTTTGGAGGAGCGATTATTGACCCGCTTTGCTGGCTTGGTTTGGTGTGAAGTTGCCAGTGCGAGCAAGGGTGAAAGAGGGAAGCAGAGAGAGAAAGAGAGAGAGTGAGAGAGATGAAGCAACGATGACGACAATGGAGCTCATTGGACATTTGAGAGTAGAACCACCTATACCTATCATCCACCCCTAACTCTCGCCACCATCAGTGTATATATGTATATACAAACAAAAGAATGTATAGTGTATATATATATATATATATATCTATATATACATATGAACCAAATGATATATATATATATATATATATAATTTGGTTGATTATTATTATCATTATATATTGCTACGCACATGACGTCTCAAATAGCCCCCTACCCTTCATATGCACTACGATTATACGTATAGACCTTAAAGATGACTATTATAACTATGAGAGTATACGAGAAGCATTCAAACGGTTGCACTCGTCTACACACATATGCAACGGTAGCTTTTCACCCCCGACCTCTTTCTACCCTCCTTCGCCCTTTACTTCTCTCTTTCTCATGCTCGTTGGCCCTTTTCCTTCACTTTTCTCTGTCTCTGTCTCTCGCCCTCTCTCTCTCTTTCTCTTTCTCTTATGTATGTGTTTCATGATTATAATTAATATTTGTATTGTTATCGAATGTGCAGTAAAGCATAATATAGCAGATAATCATCACTCTGATTCTCTCTGTCTTTCTGTCTTTCTGTCTGTCTGTCTTTCTCTCTGTCTCTCTCTCACTATTCTTCGAACGTCGGTGGGAGAGTAGGTCTAAGATTTAATCCGTTAATCTATTCCCGTAATAAGGAATCCATAATGAGCCGAGAGGAAGATACGGTCAGGGGGTGAGTACTCGCCCGAAGAGAGAGAGAGAGCGAGAGAGGTGGGGGGGAGAGTTGGAGAGAATTTCCTGACTTTAAGAAAATCGTTAGGTCTTTATGGGTAGCAGAGAGGACAGAGAGGGAAGAAAGGTGCACCACTCATCCTTCCCCTCACCACCTCCGCCACAGTTATGCGAGTGGTGAGCTCTCGCGAAATCCTGGAGGGTGGAAGGGCGAATTGAAGGGCGATTCACGAAATTCTATCTTTCTCTTTATTCGTCTCATACACGCTCACATATATATTCTCTCTCTCTCTCTTTCTGTCTTTGCCTTTCGCACGAGAGAGAGAGAGGCAGATAGTAAGAACAGGTAAAGAGGGTGGACCGAGAGAAGGAAAGGAAGAGGGCGTGAAAGGAATAAGGCGTCGATGGAAGGAGGTTAATTAAGCCCTCCTAATATAACTTCTCGTGAAGCAGAAGCAGCAAAGCAGTCTCTTTCTCTCTCTTTCTCTTCCTGTCTCTCCCTCTCTCTCTCGCTCTCTCTTTCTCTCTGTTTCTCTTTCTCTCTCTTTCTCTCTCTCTCCCTCATTATATATATAAGTGTATATACGAGTTATCGAGTATTACTCCACGAATGTGTCGACCTCAAAGACAATGCCGTTTCGGGGTTGAATTTATTCGCCCGTCGACCCTGGGAGCTTCCAAAAGCACGACTATAAGGAGCCCGTGAAACCGTCTCTTTCCGAGCTCGGGTACTACTTTTCGAAGCTCCGCCTGGATCCTAAAAGCTAAACGGAACTTCCATTCCGAAATGACTTAATTAAGTGACGTATAAAATACATCGGGATCTCATATGCAGGGTGAAGGTGAACCGGGATATGACTACGCGTGGATAAAGTTCGAATTTGGAAAAAGTTGAGAGATTGGAAAAAATTATTCATCAGAACGAAGGAAATTCAGTTTCTCAACTAGTCGCTTTGAATTTTTGTCTCGTGAGAGTATTGGAATCGTAGGCCTCAAACTCTGCTGATGGTTGATATTTGCAGCCTTGATTTTTTTTTCTTTTTCTAATATTTTATTTATTTTTTTGTGTTTTTCTTTTTTACTTTGAAATTCATTTTATATAATTTATTTTTATATATTTCTACTTTAAAAAAGATTATTTTTCTTCTGTTCAATGTTATTTTTAATATTTGTTTATACAGAGGATTTTTAAACGATAATGAACTGTAAAAAATGTTCAAGTTTCAATACTAAACAATTGTTTTGTAATGTGAATTTTAAAAAAAGTTTTAAAAAGTCGAAAATACTGATTTGTACAGTAAAACGACTATCCCAGTTTCGATAAAAAATCCAACAGGGATCGAGCTCGAAGTGAGGGTTTTTTTTACAAGAATCGTCAAAGTTGAATATTTCGTTTCGAAAATAATATTTTTGACATTTCATGGTCAGACGATTGACGTTGAAACATCTAAAAAAAAAAGAGAAAAATGATTGTACACCTTGTTGAGAACCGATCAATGATCCTCGTCGTTATTCCTCGATCTCGTTCGGTCGTCAACCATTCTTTTGTTTAATTATCGACAAGAGCAGAATCGAAAGTTCGAAAATCGAAAACCGATTTCACGAAGCATCAAGATTAGCATAAAGTGAAAAAAAGAAAGAAATGAAGATCGGAGGTTCGGTCTGGGAACAGTTCTATCCACTTAGCGAGTAGTTGACGCGTTTCACGCTTTTGCAACATCAAAAAATTCGATTTTTCTGTGATCCCGTGAGCGGAGGATAGGACGATAAGGGGAATGTCAAGGACGTATGCAAGTGCCAGCGACAGACGAAGCAGCGTGCCGTTTGGTCATTAGGATCGTTACGGTAATTATGTACGAACGTTATCGACGGGAGCTTCATCCGTTCGCGACTTTGTACGGTGAGCATACGATCCCCGTTTAGCAAAGAGTCCAACGAGCGTGAAGACTTCGGAGAAGCCATCAAGACGAGAAGAGTCTCCTCTCCGATGTGAATTACGAACGCACGTGCAGTCAATTTTATTAAAAAACATGTACGAATATCAACGCTATGAAAATGGTAACCGCGATTATTCGTAATTGAATTTCAAAATTTTTAAATATCTTTAAGTATTTTTTTTTAATTATGACGTGAAATCGGATCTTCAAGAGGAATCACTCTCGAGTCCGTACCGCAAAATAATCTAATCACGTTAATTGGTCTCTATAAGGAAACTTCACTGATCCATATGGAATTGACCGTATAATTGAAGTACGCTATTGGATTCAACCTCCCCGTCACCCTAAAAAAGACAAAATAAAACGTATTTTCCACGCTGGGAGCCGCGTTAACATTGAGTACTGTGGACAGTCTCCAATTACCGTTCTCCAGTATCAGCTGAAAAAAAAACATTCACAAGGATGGATTGGGCTGATACTAGGATGGATTCGTCGCAAAAACAAGCCTGTTTCTTTTTGGCACGCTTCGAGTGTGCACCGAAACGTTTTTACACTATTTAAAACGAGTAAAGAAGTAACACACGCGTGTGTCGTTTGAACGCATCTGTTCCCGTTGTTTTTATACACGTAATAGAGGTAACGATAATCGTTTTTCAATGCAAATTTCACTCGCGATTTGCACTTCAATTGGATGGATGTCAAAAACGATTTTCAATTTCGTGTTACATGAATGGATATTTACTTTTTTTACATCTGGTCACTCATTTAATTAATTTTAATTGAGCAAGAACTATTAATTAAGATTAATTCTTCGAGTTTCAATTGATTTAATATCGTTAATACCCTATGTACCGAAGGATACGAACTTGGAATTCCTCAATCTTAAATGGGCGAATAATTGATGGTCCAATATAGCAGATACCTAAATGCTGAACATCACTTCTCAGATGATCCTGTATTCTACATTGGGAATGAGAACTTCAATCTCCAAAAATCCTCCAATGAGAATTTGACTCAACCGATTTTTTCAGATGGCCTAATATTTTATGGCGTTTTGAAAATCGTCCTGACAAGCTCTGCGAAAGCTGTCAACGTTCGTAGTTAACTGGCATACGCTGGATATACAGCGATGTGGCGTTGTGCGAAATGAGGAATAAAGCGGTAACGTCATCGCTTCGCGGAAGGCTCTTATTAATCGTCGTTTCTCCGTTGATTTCCACGGAACGAATGAGTCCTTGAGCGTGCAGTGAGCAGCGCACGATTCGCCGGAGAGATGCGCGGCAATCAACTGAGATCATTAGCGAATGCCTGAACGGTAATGAGCGTGATTGTGGTTGCATACGTACGACCAACTAGCCAGTGATGTCAGATTTATTCTCTTTGCTAGATCCCTACCGTCCCTTCTGATCAAATAATTTGCATTCGAATCCAAATAAACTCTCGTCCATTTTCAATATTGGATGTCAAATTGCGCAACTAAATCGTGTTTTCGATCATCTTGATCATTATGTCCCTTTCGTCATTAAATCTTTGCATGTTATTAAGCAAACTGAAAATCCAAGCCATGAAGCCAAGAGAAAAATAAAAAGGATCGTTGATTACTTTTTCTGGACTAACAGTCGTTTCATCATCAACAGCCAAACGATCATCCAAATTTACACGAGCTAATAGGAGTATCCCTGATAGCCACAGAATAATCAGTTGGTGAGGCATTCGAATGTGATCAACTTGGTATTATCGTCGAAAAAAGAGAATTAGATAGACCCCAAGATCTAGAACTTATCAATGACGACCCGCTATAATCACATTTCCTGACTCGAGTCAACCTCATATGTGTGCACATACAAACCCAAACATGCCGCTGGTTGTAAAATGTCAGTACTCAGCTGAGCGTGTCAATGGCGCCAGTAAGAAGAGGCTAACTCTAAAGGGAAGATCAAGATTCTGGTGCCAAAAGTGAACATCAATCCTATCATCTTATACGCATGCTGAGAGGGCTCAGCATCTTCGCCGGATGCTAAAATCGCGTTAGCCAATCTTTGCATTTTCTGGTATGTAGCTGTCAGGTATGAAGATGTAGAGAAAGAGAGAGAAAGAGGAAGGGAGGGATATTTTCGAACCTGCTTTATCGAGCTACAAGTTAATTTCCATCTCTTTGATTTTTGACGACCTTCACGTCCCAGAAGAGGCCTCTTAGGTTTCAGCCACGTATCTTTTCCACCCTTCGTCTTTGGTCTGAAACGCCTTCCCTTCTCTTTCTTCATAGCCCCAAAAATGTCTCCCTCTTTCTTCCTCCCTAACCCTGTCGTTTCGAAGCCAAAAGCTCGGCTGGTGAATGTCTGCAGAGAAACTCCCGACACCGTCAGCTCGAGGGCAAAAGTCTTGCGCCAAAATACCTCCGAGGAGATATCTACGCGCGATGAGGATCAAGCACTGGAGCAAAGCATTTTGATGGTGAGGTAAGAAGTGGCGAGAGAGATGGTGAACAAGAAAGGGAGAGGGACGAATAGAGAAGGAGACAGAGTTAGGACGAGATGGAAAATTGGTGTTGAGCACTTTGCTAAATTTTACACCAGCATCGTCAAGGTTATAGGCCATCTGATAAAGTCCCTCTAATAGCACCGGAGCCTTCGTTCCTTTGATGTTCCCAGCTCGTTGAAGAGAGATACACATACGCGAAGTGAGTAAGAAGGAGAGGGATGATGAGGGCGAGAGTTAGGGAAAGGGTAGACGAGTGTATTTAGCAGTATTATTTTGTAGGTATCTACAATGAGTCTCGCCCTCAAAGATCCCTTGGTCCCAGTCCAAAACTGCGCCAAAATACTTCAAAATCCTTCACAAACAAAAAAAACGGAACGTTCACAAACGATAATATCGAAAAAGATCTTCGCGGTTTGCTCATTTTGATTCGATCCAAAAGTCTACATCTCGAAGTGTGTGGTTTAGACGCTGAAGTCCGAAGCAGAGTCCATCAACGTGGCAACATCATCAGCAGCCAGCAATTGAATCATCCAACACTGTAGTTGGAGTTTGTTTTGATCAAACTGAAACCAGCTGTTTTTCCAGTTGGCTCTTGTCGTATCCAAGTATTTACCAGAGATCTTCGGACTTCAACAAGATTGATTCCAAAGTTGAACGAAGGCATCGCGTCACCAGCGTTCAGACCAGTTTCACTACACATCCTTAGGAATCCTAGGTCCTCATAGGGAAGTCCATCAATACGACAACAGTACGAACAGCCAGTAATTCACCCAGGAGAACATAGCAGTACCAGTTTGTACGAAACTGGAGCGAGGAGTTTTTCCAAATGGGTCTTCGGAGTCGATCAAGTCAGAATGACAACGAGGACACGTATTATCCTCGTACATTACCATTTGTGACGTCCCATCCGTAATATCCTTCTCCATCGATAATAATAATTCCTAATCTCTAATTGCTAATCACCGAGCCCTAACGGGGTCCGGCAGCGCTGTTGATGGGTGCGCGAAAGGGCTCTAGGGTCGAGGGAACCCACACACGTTTACAGATGTCCATATAAAATTCGTACGTACGTGTGGGGGTTGTTAAAACGACGTGAGTAAGAGCGAGAAGCTTTCCACGAAGAGGGACCAGAAGTGGAGGGCGACAGTGACACTCTTGGTAATTTCAACGTCGTTTCCCAACTGGTGGAGGGATATATCGTGCGCTGGGCGCCACAGAGCGAGCTACCTCGTCGCATACTATCGATCATTCGGCAGGCCTCATAATTAGCAATTAACTATATCCATTAGTCCCTGATATAATTACCACACGCTATATAACACCGGTACCATAACGTTCTCTCGACTATGCTACCTACCTCTGTGTGTATACCCCAACGATGACGAGGACAAGCACGACTACTAACATCACGCGGATGCTCTTCTTCCCCTCTTCCTATTTTCTCTCTCTCTCTCTCTCTCTCTCCCTCTCTCCGTTCCCTATAGTTCTGCATGAACGAGAATGTGCCCTTCCATCCTTCCTATCCGTTTGCGGCTGATTTTCCAGGCGGCATTAGTAGGTACATCAGGATAATTATGCGATCGATTATTTTTGGTGGGTAGGACGAAAGGGTTGATTACCATCAGGGATGTGTGCGTGTTGAAAACGAAAGCCAGAGAGAGGGAGTGATAGATAGAAATGGGGCGGGGGGAGGGGCGAGCAAAGGAGAGGGACTGTATTATAGTCTAGAACCGAAGCTTCGTGAAGGCACATGACAACGTAATATATCGCTGACGCCATTCGCACCCGCGAAATCCTTCCCAATCGCTTGTAAACCAATTGCTGTATACCTTCCTTCCAAATCTCGACATCGATGTACGCGAATACATGCTGTACGTAGAACTCACTGTATAGGAGTCTTCGGTCATTGGAATCGAGAAACAGCTTTTGCCTATTTCGTTCATTAACGCTTACGGGCCTTTAAGCCTCTTAAAAAATGGGTTTCGTATTAGGAGGTTCGACGTTTTGGAACACGTGTGGACAATACTCGGATGGGTGGCCGCTTAAAAGAGCTGGAGAGGATTTCAAATGTTGTTCGAATGTCTAATCATCTGACATTCAAAAAATTATTTTGGCGATAAAAACAACAAATGGAAAGCCTCGAATTCATTTCTGGAGGATCTATACAACAATTTTGTAAATCCACCCACTTAGGCGTATTGCAGTGCCCCGGATGTTTTGTTCCTTTGCTTGGCTTGGGAATTGATCCAATTGAGATTTTCCTGTGAGGCGTATATCCCGAAAACATCGTAATAAATCAAATGAACAATAATAAACCTTAATAATACAATTTAATAATAAATTAATAATAATAATAAAGTAGTAATAATGAATTCGTAAGAGAAGTGTACTTGTCATACATCTGTCGGATACTCGTAGGTGTCGGCTAGAAATCTAGACTTGTATCGCATGATGATAATGATTATAATAATAATAATGATAGTAGTGATAATAATGATCGGTTATAATTACTTATTACTTTCAATGACTCATAATTACGTATTAACGCAGCAATAATAATAACTACCGTCGTTATTATTATTAACAATGTATCATTATTATATATAATATCATTATTATTAGTATAACCATAGTTATTATTATTACTAGTTACTATTAGTCCCGAGATGAGTTTATTGCTATTAATTTTTCAAATTATGTTAAGTTTATTATAATTCATAACTATTTGTTGCGAGCGATATTATTACCGGTATTTAACATTAATTAAAAAGCCGTAATAACTAGTTTGCATAATACCAACGGTAACGACGAATTGAACAACGAATAAAAAATGATAACGATAATAAATTCAATATTCAATTAAAAATAATAATGAATTACATCCACATAATATATCGGTACCGAATTCGAAGGCCGCAAGTTGCGTATTCGGTACGTAACGTAGTATTTAAGGGGATATAATAACAGTATCGGCCGCAAATGGTTACACGTAACGCACACGTGGTTCGTCAGGGTGGGTTTCGTGTGGCGCGAGTGACTCAAGCTTGCATTATGATGGGTGCGAGTAAATACGAAATATCGTTCGTGCGCGAGGGCATGCCACACATGAACGATATCAAACATCGAATCCTAGTAAAGTAATCTACACAAACGTGCGCACATACGAATAAACGGATTTTGTATTAGGTACACATAATGGGGGTATGCAGGAATACACGAAGCTCACCTCGAAAACTTTTGCGTAATTATTATCGGTCGAATTGCCATAACCGTTGATTATGGCCATTACGAACTGTCGGTTAAACATAAGAAGGTTGGGCACCACCCCTTTCAGGTTAGATGTACATATGTGCCGTACGGGTTGGTGGGTTTATGTATGTAGATCAAAATTAGCGGTGCGGCTAGGAACGCGGCCTAGAACCATCTTGGATATAGCCCGCTGATTGCGGAATTAGAATTTATATGGATCCGTGCACGCGAACCGGTGAGCTCTCATCAAGCCCCTCCCCCCCTCGCTTCGCCGAGCGATAGCGTTTTACATCGAACGATCGCACCACGGGAGAATCGGCGCACCTCTTATTACATTCTTCGACGAAGAACTTTGGATGGAACAGACACCACGGAACCCACCCACGCGAATGTGCTCGATACTTCGTTCAGTAGCTCGAAGCTTAACCCTACCCTTACTACGATACGTCATACGTCAACTTGGTAACTTTACTGTGACATTTGAGACCAGCGATTGTTGAATATTTCAGCGGTTTCCTGGTTTCGATGCTCTTCGGAAAAAGGGTTATCAGCTTTGCGCTTACGCTTCGCTATTAAAACGGCTTGGAGTCGTGTTGTCAATAGAAAAGTTTAAGTACGTGTCACTTCCGAGCCTGGTGACTTTTCGTTCAGTTTTACTAGGCCGTTTGTCAGTGTTTTAACATTACGGAGACAAGTGGTCATCAAAGACGACGTTGGAGCCACGGTGCTCAAAAGGATTTGAAGATGTTTTTGGTGATTACGTACCTTTGGAACTGCCAATCAGCGTGCCCAAGTTGGAGCCAGAACAAGTCTAGCCTCCTGTCTTCAATGTGGGAGTTGGAGTGCGTGGTACTTCAAGGACTACCGGCAGTTGGTGGCGTTTTAGGGAATTTTCTAGACTTTTACTAGAACTGGCAGTACTGGATTTGTTGGCTCTACTAGAACTGGACAAACTGGGTATAATAGAAATCAAAGAACAATGTTATCTGGTATTAAATGATTTCGATGAAGACACGTATATGTTCGCGTTGTCTCTGTGTCTTTGGATTGCCAATTGGATTGTCCAGTGTAAATCGACCTTTTCATATCCTTTGCCTAGAGAATCTTTCCTTCCAGGTAGAAGGTGCACGTAGCTTATCTCGTAGCAGCCATGCACCGAAAAGCGTTCGATCCACTTATGCATATGTATAAGAGAGCAAGTCGAGGTCTACGGCACTCGAATTGATGAAATTTCCAACATTAATTGTATCACAATGGTAATTGAATCTGCGCGAAGCGCCGTTCTATTTGAACAATAGTTGGTTATATTATGCAGATTTCCGTCGTAGCCCATGCTCCACCTCTCGTTCCTTCCCTCATCCTCCCCCCCCCCTTCATCCCAACTCTGCGATTCCCTCTCGGTCGTGTTCCCGTGCCGTGCTTTCTGCACTTCTTCGCCCTTCTCCCAAAGGGGGTCGGGGGCAAGAACGAGAGAGAGAGAGAGAGAGAGAGAAGAGAGATATCAGACGGAGGAGATCCGAAAGCCACCGTGGCGGAAGAGCTGGAAGGAAAGCTGGGAAGGAGCGAGACCGACGTGGCAGAAGTAGGAGCATCAGCCTTGCTGTTTAAACACAGACGATATCAGAACTATCCGCCTACCGAACTAAAATCTCACCGGGAACAGTTGCCAGGGTTAGGTGGTTCTCTCCTTCCTACAACCCGAACGACGCTCCCCGCCATTATCATAATTGCGCTTAAAGTTCAGCCAAAGTACCCGAGAGTACGACTGACCTCCCGCTTCCAACATCTCCGTTCGCCTACCTCCGTGAAGATGTACACACGCGTGTGCCCAACTGATGGTAAATCTTACCGTCAGCACCCGAGTAACAACATTGTTTCGCGCAACTTTGGGGATTGCGCTTTACCACACAGTCGTCTGGCTTTCCTCATAGTCAATACCACGAAACGACTATAAACTTCTCCCTCAATCTCGTCAAATCAGGACCCTCCCCCCCTTGTCGTTTGAACGGAATACCAATGACTCCACTGAAGTATCGATGCACCTCGTCAGGAAACGGATTTTTCACTGTCCAAACTGGATTACCTGTACCAGGTCGAAGCAAATCAGGATTTGGCTGTTAGCGTTTGTTAACCGAAGCTTCGAAAGTATACTTCGAATAACCCCGGAAAGATGCAACGCAAGTTTGCAAGTTCTGGAAGACCAAGTCTGAGATTTGAGGGAAATTCTAGAATGGAAGTTATAAATTTGCAGTACTTTAAGAATCAGTTGGATTTTTAATAAAAATGTTGAAGGACTGAACGAGGATGCTGATGTAGTAAATATAGAAAATAGGATTGTTAAAAAAGAACACTGAGAATCAAAGAATCGCCGATTGGCTTTTGGACAATTCTATTCAGGATCCATCATCAGCTTACTAAACTCATTTGGGAAAACTGCATGACTGCGTACTAACAAATAACCAAAAAGGATTATTAAAACCTATTGATATTTGTCAGAGTTATTCATGCCCATGTATAAAGAAGAGTACCTAAACAGTAAAAAAGATCAAGTCGTTTTGATAACATCTTCCTTCTTTGAAAGTCATTGAAAAACGTTGTCTCCAACTCCGTGAAGCGAACAATTGGAAATGGCTCGGTTTATGTCGTAGCTGACGAGAGGTGCAGCGATCATCATCAACACACCGGTATAAACGCGGACTAGAAGCGTATATCGCTACCGCGTGTTTCCCAACCGCGCTAATCGTCCCGCGCTGGGACTATCAGGGGAAGTCCCGTACTTTGCGAGAGCCGCCATGATAGGTATACCAACGGAGGATATCGTGAGAAGAACGAGGATAGTGCGAGCGAGAAAGAGAGGGGGGAGGACGTGAAGTGCGGAGGAGGAGGAGAATGCGGGTGTGTATAGGCAGTTGCGAGAGAGGCTCCGGTGGTATTAGGGACGTGTTAGGGTTGTCGAGGGATCCCACCGGTGGAGACAACAAAAGGACCGCACGCATCGAGACGTACCACTGGACAACGTCACATTACGCTGAAATTGCTTCCGCTCTTCCTCCCCCCGATCCTCTTCTTGAAATAACCCCCCAAACTCCCTCTCTCCCTTACCTTCCATACCCTATCAAATGTCTTCGAGCTTTTCCCATACCTGCTATAAATTAATGTTCGCCGCACGTTGGCGAAATCGCCAATGGCTTTAATTACGGAGCAAATGTAGACCAAGAAACGACAGAAGGTTTGCGGGCATCGAGTGGTATTGATCAACCGACCCATCCATTCTCATTGCTTCAATGGTCGAATCGCTGATAAGACACCCTCATCATCCTGAAGGACAAATTACTGACGAAGACGTCTATTTTTTTCTCTGCGATCGCACTGATTACGTGGTAGGAGAATCTCAACGAATTGTTTGGGCTTGTTTGGGGTAGGTACCCGAATAGTTAAAGTGTGGGCTTGTTTGGCTAGGAAATGTGATTGATTTGAGTTTTTAAGCTGCTGTAGTGCTGCCCATCTCAGAAAGAGTTGGACAACCATTCCCCCAGGAATCTTCACATATCGCTTTGATCCTAAAAATGTTGAAGTTGATTACAGGAAACCCAAATTGATTGATCTAGAAATCCGCAGGCTGTAGAGCTTCGTCCACCTGCGTAAGGATTAGTTAATGATTTCTCCAGTCCCCCAAAATCTTTGCTCTTTGCTTTGATCAAACGGATCCTAGAATTGATGATAGAAAATCTAAAAGATTGATTTAGAAATCAGCTAGCTTGACTAGTCCTGCCCTGAGCACAAATACCCAACCAAATCCTTGGCAGTCTGAGAATCCAAGCAAATATCCAATGACCACTCAATCGGAAGACCATCCCGTCATCATCCGCGGAACTCCGTTTTCCGTTAATGAAGGATTTCCAAGCCAAAAGCGTCATACGGAAGCAGAGTTTCATCGAATGTCCGATATCAGAAGCGATCCTACGTAGGATAGGTAGTGAGCACGTGGATGCACCGCGTGTAAGGCTGATGTGAGGACCAGGGGGGCCAGATCGTAGTGTTTAATGCAGATTTCGGTCATTTTAGTCGCGTTTGACGTGCGTTCTCGGTATTACTCGAACTTGTGTTCGACTCCAGTGGCGTTGCACCCGTCTACCTACTATAACGACGATAGGGCTGGAGAGCCATGGACTTTGCTACCGCGTGATCCGAGCTACACTCTGTGCTTGCTAGTGTGCTGTGCTACCTCGTTGCTGAGCTCTATCGCTGTCTCACGTCCTCTTACTCTCTTTGTCCCTCTCTTTCCCTCTCTCTCCCTCTCTCCCATAGCACTGCCAACGAACCAACCATCCAGCCAGGCTGCCTGCCACCACCTCATTTGAATTTCTAATTAGGAAACCTCCATGCAATTATTGGATTAATGTAAATTACGAGAGCTGGCTCGGTCTCCGCCACCGCCGCCACCATCACCATCACCACAAGGGTGGAACTCGTTCCATCCTCTTGCTTGCTCCTACCCCCTTTCCCCCGTGCCCTTCGGTATCTCGTAGTGCCGACTGCTCCGCTGCCCTTCTGTGTGTTTCTGTCTTTGTTTCTCCCAAGCTACGTATCATCTTCTCTCCAGTCACCCCAACCTCCACTTCTCTCTTCTCTTTCAGCGCCCACCCCCGACCACCCTCCTCCACCACTCCCCTCTACCCAAGTTACCCCTATTCCCTACCGCCCCCTTCAACCCTATCCGCAAGAGCTGGGGATAATTAAAATCCGTTGATTAATATGTAAATTTAATAAGATTACTGTTCTAGGAATGCCCATGGTTCAGACAAGAGTGCGAGGGTGGGCGAGTTTTGGTGGGCTGGCTGGGTGTTCCGATTGTGAGAACACCCTCGTATTCCCTTCCTCTCTCTTTTTCTACCATCCAAGGACACCCTCCCTTCTCCCTCTCTCTCTCTCTCTCTCTTCCTCTTGGACTTTTCGATGTATAGATACCCTCGTGTATGCACGCCGAGCAGGAGGTCTCATGTAAGAACAGGTGCAATCGTTAACCATGCAGGCAAACCCTCCTTCCTTCCTCTCCCCTCATCATTCTCCCTCCTCATCCCACCCTCATCCCTCACCAACCCTCCCTATCCCTATCTCTCACTCCGTTCGCCACTCTCGGACTACTTTGCCTGGAGGAGGGTTTCGGTAATGCCGGAAGTTCTCGATTGCTTCGACCCCAACGTTTAACGCTATAATGCAGATGATACCAGGCACTCTCGCCACTGATTTCATTGTTTGTTGTCACGCGCGTTTCAAGTAAGAACACGGGGTATCGGGTGAGCCTGATGGATCGCCGGAAATCCGCAATGACAGGGACCGAAAAATATTCCACACACGTGGTACAATGGATACGATGATTTCGTTTGGTCAAATGATCAGGCAACTGATACGTGGCACCTTGCCAACGCAATTTGGAACGTTTAGCCTGATGAACCTCAAGTGAGCCATATTTTTCCATCATCATTATTATCGTACTAGCCGTTGGATATATCCATTATTCCATCAATGTACCGGAAGTTGGATCAGCCATTTTTCTAGTTCTTTTTTTTCCGAGTGAACCCAAATGATACCGATCCCATCGAATCCTTGGATGAAGCCCAAAACTTTCTGAAAATCATTCGTACACCAACCATCATTGCTTCAGCCGTCATACTCGACTCAGCGAAAAAATAAACGCCACACCGATGAACCCAAAGCCCTTTCGACGCACATCCGATTTTTTACGTAACCATTCTCGGTGAAATTCCAGCAAAAATTCGACAATAACACCCAGAACGTCACGAGCTTTTTTTTTGTTACGCGCTCCTCTTTTTGCGTGATCCCGGAGCCAGCCCTGTAGATGTCCCTCGTTAGTGCGTATATAAAAAATGCAGTTCGCCCTTTCCGATCTATGCAGCTCTCCACCGATCTCCCCGTGTGTTCGCTTGTGCAAAAAAAAAACGGAAAAAAAACGAAAAAAAAAACGAAAAAATCTCGCAGCAATGTAGATTCGGCATTGGGAATGGCCCCAGTATTGTTCGCCATTGGACACAATGCGCCCGATTGGTTGGCTAGATTTTTACAACATTCGTCGGCCCCCTGGAATTTTTCTGGCCCTTCTTCTCCCTCGCTCTCATTGTCGCGATCCTCACCCTCACTCGTACTGCCACCCTTTTTGGATGCTGCATTGCACGCACACGAACGATTTGGGAGAGGTCCACCAGAAGGCTCGTATAATCGTTGACGCGTCACTCTTCTCCTCTTCTCATCCCAAAACTACCCCTTTCTCCCTCCCTCTCTCTCTCTCTCTCTCTCAAACTCTCTCCCTAACTCTCTACATACACATCACGATTTGCATACACCGGCTAAAAGTGCGGAGAGAGAGGAGAGTTTCGTGATTCTCTCTCCAATGTGGGAGGAATGGTAGAAGCTGATTGTGTGTGCCGGGTGGGTACGAGGATTGGGTGTGATTTTGCAAACCCTACACACATCTCGTACCCCCACCACCCGGACTTTCACAGCCCTTCTTTTTTTTTGGGATTCTGTGTGTGTGGGTTTATGTGTGTTTTTTTCCTTTTTTTTGCAACCCCAACACACTATGGCACGTACACGCGAAACGTGGAGAAAGGCAACGGTCAAAAAACTCACAGACTGAGCAGACTATAATGCGAGGGGAAACCGGTGGACAATACCACCCTCGCATCACCCCCCACCCTTTTTTTCAACCTTCCTACCACGTCAAATAAGCCCCTTTTTTCAACCCTCCGAAGAGCGTCCCTCTCAAACGTCCACCCTTCCGACCACCGATGCACTCCGAGCTCGAGTCACGTATCATTTTCCAATTAGCACGTTCAACGTATTTTCGAAAGTTTTCTCTACATCGTCCAGGGAGAAAGTGTTGATACTTGGCGTTTTTCTTTTTTTTTTTGTTTTGTTTCTTATTTCAGAGTCAATCGGGTCTTCGTGTTTCGTCGGTGATTTTGATGAACAGCACTTGTTTTGTATTTCCTTTTCGTCGTGCTTTTTTAGCTTGAAGAGAGGAGATGGGGTATTGAGGGAAAATGGAGGGAGATTAAAAGTTAAACAAGATACAATTATATAAAAGTATTTTTTAATTGAAAATAAAGTTTTCACAAGTTTCCGTATGAAAAAATTCTCATTTTTTTAATTATGGAGAATATATAATTTCATTGCGTAAAATAAAAATTGTGCGTTGTAAAAATTAATCTATGAAACAATCCCTTCCATTCAATTACGAAACTTTCATTTATGAGAATATATAAATTTCGACAATTCGTTTCTAAATATAACAATATGTGTTTTTAAAATCCCATCAATCGTGTATCAGCTTTTAGAAAAGTATCCATAAAATATTCAGTATTATTTTCAGTTATTCTTTTTTTAGTGACAAGTTTGAAAATTCCCAAAAATTCTAAAACCATCGCAACTCCAACTACTCAGTTTTGACAATTAGTAGTGGGACTCAATTTGCTTCAGACGATTTCAAAATTGATCTTTTTCAAGGAACGAATTTAATTCCCTCTTTATATCAGTCACCCTGTATACAAAAGCTGTTTAATAAAAACAAAATTATGTAAATTGCGCATAAACGTTAACAAAAAAATCCGAACGGTTTTCAAATGAACTTGTGTGATTCTTGTTGCACGAACAGACGAACAGACGAATCTACAAAAAATAAAAAAGCTGAATAGAAGTTGTAAAAAAAAGGACGTGAGTTTGTGCGATCCAGGTGGAATAATTCCGAGTTATCCACCAACCTCTGACGTGACAAATCGAATATCAGAGCTTTTCCGGCGGGTCGTTGAATTTTTTTTTCTCGTTCATCCAAAACGTACATTTGTCGCCGGGCGAAAATGCGCGAAGTGTACACACGAAGATACCGCGAGGGTTGCAAAGCCCGGGGGTTGGAGGAAGGCCGAAACGATGTAGAATTCGGGAGTATTTCCTTGATAACTCAGTTATCACGACGCTGCGGATTTATCCGAATTTTTCACGTCAGTCGGGTCAACATTTTTTTTCACATTCGCCTGTTCTGGTTACCTATGATTTTTCGTTTTCGAGGCAACGCTGAACGGTAACGTTTCACGTTCGTATTTTTTCTTTTTTTTTTTCATTTTATAATCGCAATCGTAATCCCTCGACGAGACTACTGGTGATTTTTCTTCACACATGTAAAATTGTACGCGCTGTAAAGTTGCCCGGATTCGTTCTGTTTTTTTTTTTTAATTTTCTTTTATTCATTTATATGAAAAAAATTAAAAGATTGTTGAGATCGAGGAAACCTCGAGGTATTTTTTATTTGCCCACTCTCCGCCTGATTGTCTTCACACATTTGACATCGCAATATATATATATATAAATTGTAACAACAATGGATGTTTTAATCAAATGGAATGTTCTATTTTGTCATTATTACTGCAGAATAATTTTAGAATAATAAATTATTGTTACTTAATTACAATTCAAAAGACAATGTACATTAAGTGAACGAATGGAATATCCGTTAAATTTTTTAAAAATGATTTCTGCTGCGATATGAAAACGCTTTCACATTTTTTACTTATTTATTTACGTATATTTTTAACTAAGCAATTGTTTACGCATAGCAATGCGTACATTTTTCAATGACTACTGATTTTTGTCACGTTTTTTACAATGGAGTTTCTAATTTTCGCAATTATTTCTTCATGGAAGAAATATCCTCACGAAAAGAAATTTCTTAAAAAAGAAATGGAGTTTTAACTCCACTTAGGTACTAATTATTGCTGCGAATAAAAAATATTTTGTTTTTTCCATATTTTGAATTATCACACGTTTATTTTTCAACAAATCAATTTTATATATTCATCAATGCATATTGTGTGCGAAATATTATACAAAATTTTCTATTATTACCACGCAGTACATATCATTTTGTGTTGTATTAAAATTTGTCAATTATTGTTTTTTTTGTAATCGATTATTTTTTTATTTTTCCAACGACGGCTGCAGCTCAAAAACATAGCTGCATTGTACTTTTCGATGGTGCTCGATGAAAAGCTGCGATCTGTCATTTGGGATGAAAGAAAAGCTTCGGGAGAGCGCGACGGTTCGGCAATCCCCCTTCCCCCCACCCACCATCCCTTGACCCGAAAGCGGGGGGAATATAGCTGACAAACTCGATAAAAACAGTGCGTGCTTTTCCGAATTTCGCAAATGAACATTGCCATTTTATTTGAGCGAACGAAGCGTCGGGGTGACGCGCATCGGCGTCGGGGTTGTAGGCGAGACGAGATGACGGGTGGGTGCACAGGATCCAAAGAGTGTTGGGGTTAAATTTTCGCGCATAACAGTGCCTGACGACGATAACTATTATGGATATTCCATATCGTGTCTGTATATTAACAGTAACGATTTGTTATCACTCCACATCTCCTGCACGTTTATGCTTCCCCCCTCTCCCCACTCTGTTTTGTTTATGCATGTAACAAAAGAAGATACATACAGTCGAGTTTCGATGTCGCTCGTTAACAAATTTAGATCGACAAATATTTCCACGATAATGAATATGGACAAACTTGTTCACGTGTAAAACGTGAAATTCTTATAAAATGATTAATCAGGGGGTATTTTTTCGATAGAATATTATATAAATATTTAAATGTCGATATATAAGTTAGAATTTTATATAATTGTATTGCATTTGATACTTGAATACTGAAATATTATGATTATTAATTTAAAATATTCATATAATTTGCCATTCGATAAACCATTTTTAAATGGACGATTTTTTACTTGACAATTTTGAAATCGACGAGGATTTATACATTCGTACTCCTGAGTACGAGTAATTTCATTTCGTAATAATGAATTTGTGACAACAGTTATTAGTTACATTATTAATAGAATTCTCCCATAATAAATCCACTATAATTATAATAAATTCGGAATAAGCAAACAATAACAATAACAACTATACAATATAAAAATACAAAAAATGCAATAATAATCCTTAAAAAACAATACATCAATCGATAATATAATAAATAATAACTAAAGTAAAAAATAAAAATAAATGTATATAAAAACATTAATCAAAATATAAAAAACAAAAATATTATCACTAAAAAGAATTATCAATATTCACTAAAAAAAAGCAAATATATATATAAATTAAATAACACAAAAAAAAAAGAAATACACATCGATCATTTCCCTTCGAAGTTCTCTTTGACTGAAATTTACGAGCCGTCAACGATCCACAATACAAAGTACACCAAGTAAGCGAGCAAAATAATTTCCCCACATACGCGAGTATTAACAGTAAGCGAGCAAAATAATTTCCCCACATACGCGAGTATTAACTAAACAAATGAATTATTTTTTTCTCATCCGTTTTTTTTCTCCCCTACGTCCTCCCCAACCCCCCCCCCCCCAAACCCCTGTACCTTCATTCCCCTCTTTCACTCGTTTCCCTCAGACTGGTCGTGTTAAATAAATTTACTTTTCCACACCCCCTTGACCCTTCACCCCCGATGTCTCTTCGGCACATCGCGCCAACCCCTATAGGGCAACGTCAACAAACGTCCCCGCGAGTGCGCGAGGTCTCGCGATGTACAACTTTTTCAGGCTACTCACCGAGAGCTCCCCCCGCGGGGGGGGGGGGGGGGGGGGGGGGGGGGGGGGGGGGGGGGGGGGGGGGGGGGGGGGGGGGGGAGGGGTTGAAACTCGTTATATACGGCATCAGGTACGGTGTCCTGTACAACCACGTACGTATTGGGACTACGTATTCGCGGGAATTTTCTGTACTCGTGTACGTCCTCACATACTCAATTATACGTGTGTATGAGGACACACAAATAGACGAATGGTGGCTGCTGAGCTCGCCCAGTAAAGTCCCGCAGAGTTATCACCCAAACAAAATTCAACCACTCAGGAAATTAATTCACGGAATGGCGTTTAGTCCGGCAGACTAGCGGAAAAAAACGAAATAAAAAAAAATATAAATAAATAAAAAGAAAAAAACAAAAAAAAGAAATACGAAAAATAAAAAAAACCATGTGGGGGGGGGGCGGTGGGTAAAAAAGCGGACGTGTATAACGATATTGTTTATCGTTATTATGAGCCGCATTTCGGTAGCGTCTGTCGAAGCAGTCGCTTTTGACCGCGTTTCCACTCCGGAGGCGAAAACGAATTTTTTGTGGTTTGACGGTTTTTTTCTTTGGTTATTTTTTGCTTCTTTTTTTTTGGACACGAAATAACTGATGGAAATGGTAGGATGTTCTGAGACCTGGAACAATTTTGGTATTGAACGGTTGGTCAACTGGTTTTTTGAATTATTCTGCGTTTTACTGATGAAGTTTTTTTTTTTTATTATTGATAAGAACGAAGCATCGGGATTTTTTTTTTACAGGAATATTTAACGTTTTTACAAAGACGGAATTTTTTGTTTGTTTGTTTCGGAAACCGTTTTGCAGGAAGGCGAAACTTACTTCGAAATATCTTCGAAAAAAGAAAAAAGTTGAGTTTTATCAGTTATTATGATTATACAACTAAATAACAATCATCACATTTACGAAAGACCCTCGAAAAAAGTACTACTCCTAAAAACCCAAAATTTGGAAATAACCTTTTTTTCAAACAGTAGAACTGTACTATAGAATATAATTATCGAGATCCAATCCAGAAGTAGATAAAAAAATAAATTAAAATTCGTATAAATACCTTTTTCAAAAGTAATTTTTTTTTTAACAACGAAAATTGTTTAAAACTATATTCGTATGAATACGAAACCTCGAATAATGAAAAAAATCTAGTATATTGACAGCTGTTATTACAAAATTGAAGAACAGTGTAAAAAATGTCTAATTTAATAATAATAATTAATAATAGTCATTAATAATAACATAACAATTCACAAATTCTGATAATAATATAATAATAAATAAATACTAACAAAAATAATATAATAGTAATAAAATAACAGCGACAAAAATAACAATAATAATAGTGATAAAACGACATTAAAATGGGGGGGGGGGCGCGACTGATTCGGCCGGATCTTTTCCAGAATGTCAAAAATCGATTAGAACCCATTAATTTTCCGATGAAGATGTTGGAGGTACATGAAAACCCGTTTGTTTCGCGTCACACGTACGGTGGCTCCACGAGGAGCTGCGTCGTACGAGAGGTAAGCACGTTAAATAAAAATCTAATGTAATTTCGATATCGTTGACGATACCTCGTGGCCTCTCGACAGTCAGCCCCGCAGGCACGAATCTAATTACGATAATAACGAACTATGCAATACACGTGAGCGAATCTAATTACGATAATAATAATAAGTAACTATGTAGCCTTCGGTTGTAGAACGATAGGGGAAAAATGATAACGTACCCCCTCCTCCCCCCCTCGCCGTTCACCACTCGGTCTCTCCTTCCTCCCTATGTCGTAATATAATCAAAAACGACCGAAGCTTTTTCCTTCTCCTCCGCCGCTCTCTACAGCGCCTTCCATCGACATCTCCATTATCGAAGGAACATGACGATATTCGAAACTTTCCGCGACCGGAAGGAGGGCAGAGTTGCAAACGTATACGATTCGATTCCATTTTTCGCTGACTCGCCTCCCACCTACTTCTTAGCTGTTTCGCTAGTGATGATTATTTGCGATAACAATAAGCGATAAATAATAATAACAATAATCAACAATTAAAAGTACATTCAAACAAACCCAAACAATAATGATATGCAATGTTAATACTTTGCATTAGGATTGTTTGGGTTTGTTTGATAAGGATTATAATTTAATAAACATTATCGTTGGTGGTTAATCATAAAAATTGTTCGTTGATAGTAGCAATAATTTTCATTGAAAAAAAAGCAAATAAAGCGAGGGTATTATTATTATTATTATTATTATTATTATTATATGTTAACGATATTATTATACAATATATAATTTTATATATTATTATGTAATAATAATGCAATTTTTTATTATCTCCTCGCAGTAGTCATAGCAATAAAAATATAAGCAGTAATAATGATCGTACTAATAACAATATCAATTACAATAAGAATAAATGTTTATAATAAAAATAATAATAAATAGGGGATAATTAATAATTAATAATATTGATTAATGATGATCATATGAAATAATTAAATATAATAATTATAATATGAATTTGATTAGCGCGAAATTTCGTTGCGGATGTCGATAATGCCGCCAACATTACGGAAAATAAACGACGTCGTATAAAATTGTCGAGAAAAAGCACCCTTCAATGTCGTGCTTGATAAATCAATTGTTAAGCCAATTAACGTTTTGTTTCATGAAAAATAATGAATCTCGTATTTGGAGGAAATGGCTCACGTGTACGGGCCGCTCGTACACTAACGTGACACTGCAGATATATGTATTTTCGACTCGGAAAGACGATCATACTGACCTACCTTCGCACCTCAAAATTAACTATTTACGTCATTGGGCCCGGTAACAATATTTCGATACTGCAGTGCAGCGAACTTTCGGAGACGAGATTTGAATCGCAGGTCAACAGTTTTTCGCAAATAATCAGTTGCTCAAAGAAATATTCGAAAGGTTTCATTAAAAAAAAAAAAAAAATTGTTTTACAAAAAAATATACAAAAAGTTTCATTTTTATTCGTGAAAAAAAATGTTCCAAAAAAAAAACGGAAAGATTCGTTCCCTAGAGAAAAATGTAGTTTTCCCTAGGGAACAATACGAAAATATTAGCTTTTCAAAAAAATATTCATAGGGTTTCGTTTCTTTCCGACAAAAAACACAAATATATGAAAAAATAACAAAAATATTATTTTCCTTAAAGGAAATACAGTTTTCCGAAAAAAAAACATTGGATCAAATTTGGAATAAACAAAAATCAGTTCGAAAAATTACTTTTTCCCAGAAATATACAAAACGTTTCGTTTCTTGTCGATAAAAAAAAAACAAATAGTCAGAAAAAAATAAAAATATTATTTTCCTTGAAAACAATGCAGTTTTTCGAAAAAAAAATTCGAACAAATTAGTTATCGGGAGAAAAAATAATCGGTTCGAAAAAATTCGTTTTTTTTTTCGAGGAAAATAATAAAACGTCAGGCCCGCGTGGGATGTGGCGACTAACCGTCGCGGCACGATTCATTACGAATTCTCATAACGCGACTCTCACGAGCATTATTAAAAAGCATTAGCGCTGTACGATTACGCAATGAAACGACGTATCCGACACGCACACACGGAGGACACACTCGCGTTAATCTCATTTTGCAAAAAGTCCGTCTCGATCGGATGATTGGCCGCCATTGTTTTTAACGACATTCGTGCCCCCCCCCCCCATTGTCCCCTTTACCGCCCCTCGCCCCTTATTCTAGGGAGAGGGGCTCTGTGCAAATTGCGCGGCAACGTTGCTTTTCCGGATAATAAATGGTATTGGAAAATTGCGAATCGAAGCTAATACCTGAAAAATTCATCGGCCATTATTCAAGAGTGCGCATCGCGATGGCTTATGGCCCGAAAAACAAATATTTTTCGCGATAATAGGTGTGTCCCTGTACATAAGTATCGGCAGCACCGCGTAACGCGGAATTCATTAAGCCCCAGCGCTCGTGTAATTAATTTTACGAAAACAAAATAATAGCCAAAAAAAAACCTAATGAAAAAAGGTTTATAAATATAAATTAATAAAAAATGGAGAAGAGATACATTTTTTAAAGCAATAATAAATAATGGAAAAAGATTCAAGAATTTTTTTAATACGGGGAAACATTTTTTAGACAATAATTGAAGAGGAGAAGAAAATCGTTAAACATCGTGGAAAAATAATAAAATTTAGGAAAATAATAAAAGGATATTTTTAGTTATAAATAAAAAAGTCAAACAGGATTTCTTTATGACGAAAAAGAGTAGATAGAAATTTCGAAAAATAATAATTAAAAATGAAAATCTAGAAAACGGGAACAAAGATTTTTAAAAAATTGATGAAAAAATAATAACAAGAAAACGCTTTTTAAAACAAAAAAGAAAATACAAAGTGAAAAAAATTGCGCGGATAAACGTCGAAATCGAGTTAACGATTGCAGAATGAAAAATGATTGCGACAAAGCGTTAACGCTCCAATAGTTAAGAAAAAACAATATTCACGAAAAAAAACGCTTGAATTAAGAAACGCCGAAATCGAGTATCTGAAACGGTACTTCGGTGGAGTTTTACTTTTGGTGTGTGTAATTGAGGGATGCACAAAGGCACAGTGTATTTAATGACAAGGCTTGGGCCAGTTCCGCAATAATAGCCGAGGTGTAGTAATTCACGGGCGAGCCGACTGAGAGTCGAGAGATCGAAATTGTTCGGAAAGAAAGGATTGAAGTGCTGTAATGGATAATGCTCGGTATCAAATTTATTACCGAAACTGCGTAGACTTGAGGCATTGAAGTATCAGTTGATTTCTAATATTTCTTTTAAATGAGTAATTTAATATATATATTATATAAAATATATAATATATCAATATAATAAAATATATAATAGAAGAAATATAATTGTTGTTTATTTATAATTATTATACTTAATATTTATAATATTTATATCATATAAAATATAATATGAAAAATAAAATATAAAATAATGTAAGTAAATATTTTTATTTTCATCCAATAATATATTATTTAATAAAAAATGCTTCGATTTACAAATATTTGCAACAACTTTCGAACGAGTACATTTGTCGAAAAACTAAAATAAACCTTTCGTTTCAAGCGTTTAATTTATTTTGCAAAATATGTCTGGAACATTGTTTCACGTTTATCCATTGACGAGTTGTAACATCGATAATTAGCGAGCAAAGTTTTCTCCACAGGAAACAGAAATTCAAGCTAAAAAACTTTCAAATACGAATATCAAGAGTCCCAGTTTTACTAAAGATTTTGTATCACCTGCAATTGCAAAATACAAATAAATCGAATGTTAATTTTGTTTTACTGTTCAATTATTTATAATTTTTCACCGATTCCATTATAAATTATTCTAATTCTCTATTATTTACAAAATACAGGTTTCTTCAAAAGTATTAGACATCGATATTATTTTCCATTAAAAAATAATTAAGGATGACGAAGGGCGAACCAAATATTAATTTTACAAACAAATTCTTACTATCATTAATAAACTGTATCAAATAATTTTCCCCAACCCTGCCACGTGTTCGTACATTTAAAACCCTATAGAAAACTCGATACTTTTTATTGCACAATCTCGTAAATAAACTACTAAAAAAAAAAAAAACGTTTTTTCACAAAGCCCTGTCGAAAAAGCAATCCATCCAGGCACAAGATGCCAAAGCTATCCAAGTTGGCAAAAACATAAGTAAAAAAAAAAAGTGAAAAAAAAAGCGATGTGATAAAAGCGTGAATAGCGGGGCAAAGGTGTGTCCCAATACAGGTGTCATATCGAGCACACTTCTATACGTATTTGCCCATAAATACGAAGGTACGAAGCGCAGTTGGTCCGCGATGAGACGTCCCATCCCGATACAGACGTCCTTCTCTCATCGGCCGTACGCTACGGTTTCGATATAGATTTTAATAAAGCTAGAGCCGCGATGTAACCAGCCGGGCCTTCTCTCTCTCTTTGTGCCACCGTGGACTTTTTTCCGGGAGAACGAACAGATTTTTAAATATAGCGAAAAAGCTGGGCTCTTGGGATGATAGGTTTGGAGGCGAATGGGAGCCGATGTGGCGCGAAAAACGGCGTGCAAAAACAGACACACACACACAAACACACTTACTTTAATAGCCCTATACGTATATCGTTTGATAGAACGTCAAAGCTATCCCGCAAAAGCTTCCGCTTGCCTCGCTGACCCACGAAAAAGTCTCGCCATCCGTGGAATCTTTTGTTTATAATTTTTTGATCATTATACCACCAACGACCGACTAATAATTCTGTCGGCGGGTGCATTCAAAATTTATTGGTTGCCCCTTTCAGCGGTGCCTCGCGTAGAAGGGGTATGAGCAAAAAAGAAAGAAAAAAAAATAGTGGGGCGGGAGGGGGTTGGAAGGGGTTGACTGTGGACCCGTGCAACGAGAGGTCTTTCCAATATATATTTTTTTTTTACCTCTTTTTTCATCCCTCGTTTCTAGGCGTCGTCGCTCAAAGAAGAGTGGAGGGGTTGATCGTGGGGGTTGGAGGGTGTGGGAGAGGGGGGGGGGGGGCAAAAAGAGACCCGGTCGCGATATTCGAAGCTCCGTATACATAGATTTACACAGCACGTGAGAAACTGGAGGAATTGAGTAAAAAAATGAACGTTGACCGATCACGCCTGAAGAGAGAAGGTGATGGGGGGGAGGGGGGTGGTGGCAAGTGGCGAATTGAGGGTGGGGCTGGAAAATAATAAAAATAGATGAAACGGGAAACACGGGCGCACGTTGCGCCAACACGTATGCACCAACGTTGGTCTCCTTTGTCGAGAATGGAGTTTCAAGTTTGTGTGTGTGTGTGTGTGTGCGTTTCGATGTGCATACGAAAAAGTTCGATATTTATCCAAATTACTGATGGGTGAAGTGAAAAGTGGAAAAGTACAAGGTTTTCATTCACTTTCTGGGTGTCACTTTGCTTTACCTCAATTTTAGTATCTGTATGGATCTTTGGTACTCTATCATTTTCTGTCGTTTGCTCTCTCTCTTTCTCTCTTTATCTTTTTCTCTCTTTTTCTTCTCTCTCTATCTTCCTCTCTCCCCACTCTCCTTCTCTATTTTAGCTCTATTCTTTTTATCTTTTTTTTTTTTGACTATCGGAATGTTGGTCTGAGATGTTTCGTCTTCTTTCCTTTGGATATCTCTGGTCTCGCTCTTTCTCTCTACCTCTCCATCTCTGGCTTATTTTGACTTTAATCTCTCTCTCTCACTTTTATCGCTCTTTCCCTTTCCCTCTTTCTTTCTCTCTCTCTCTCTTTTCCTAGGATACGTCAATTTTTATCTCTCAGTCTAGTTTCTCTGTCACTTTCTATCTCTTTCTCACTTTGCTCTACTTCGACTTCAGTCTCTCCCTTCCTCTCTAGACTCTTTTTCAATATATATCTCGCTCTCTCTCTCTCTCTCTCTCTCTCTCTCTCTGTTTCTGTTTCTGTTTCTACTTTACTTCGACTTCAGTGTCTCATTTCCTCTCTAGATTCTCTGCCAATCTCTTTCTCTCTCTGTATCCGCTTTACTTCGATTCATGGTTCTCTCTCCCTCTCTGTCTCTCTTTCCCTTTCCCTCTCTTAGCAACGCTCTCTTTATCAATTATTACCTGTCTTTCGTTCTCGCTATTTTTTTTGCTATTATCTCTCTCTCTCCCTCTCTCTCTCTCTCTCTTTCTTTCTCTTTTCGTCTCCATCTTTCTTTCTCACACTTTCTCTCTTCCTCTCTCTTCCATTGTTTCTTCGCTTTTCTCCCTCCCTCTCCTCCTTTTCATCCCTCTCTCTCTCTCTCTTTCTCTCTCTCTCTCTCTCTTTCTCTCTCTCTCTCTCGCTCTCTCGCTTCCCCTTGATTTTTAGTTCCCGAGCATTTTTGCTTCTGCTCATCGCTCTTAATACACTGCATTAAAAAGTTTTGGCCTCGTATACGATGGACATTGGAATTTCGAGGTGTGTGAAGGGCGTCCATAAATATCGAATAATGAGGATACATCCCGATTCCTCGGTGCGTTCGGATTGCTTCGCGATATTTTTTCCCGACTCCGATAATGATGCACAGCTACCATCCAGCGCCGCGTTTATTTATTTTATTTTCTCGAGTACGATAACGTAATCGTGCACCAAGCAGGATCGTCAAATTCGTCACAGGTTTGTTTAATTGGCCATAAATAAATATTCCAATGACCAAGATAATATTTAACCGTTACTGGTGCCCATACGCGTTTTCAATTTTGCGGACCAATTTTTGTTTCTATTTTTCTTCAAACTCCGACCGATATTTTATCTAGTCGGTTCAACCGTCTTCCATTTGAAAAAAAAATATCAGTACGTTCAGGGGAAAAACAATTATTGTACGAAAAGGAAAATTATTTTCACATGACGCAATCCTAAATCGACTGATAAAAGGGATGGTGATTATACTATTTGTTATAACTGAAAAAAAACGAAAAAAAAATACACACACAAATAAAATAAAATATAATAAACTATTAAAAAAAAGTCAATGGAAAATAAACTTGTCTTCTCCGACTTTTGCAGCGTGTACAAATTACGAAAATAAATTCGAATAAAAAAAATTCCATTCCCCATAAAAAAAAAAAGACTATTTTATATCATATTACAATTCACTTAATTTATTTTTCATTTATTTTATATTGGAATTATTTTTTATTTTCCTGGTAGTAAATTAATGAAAACATAAAAGGAAAATCGTATTTATCGAATTTCAAATTTCGTGCAGATTTTGAAACTTCATAAAATATGGGGAATGAGAATCGATGTATTTCCCCTCGAGCTTCCCCCACCCCTTTACCTGATCAAAGCCGTGCTTTGCCACCCCCCATTTTCCGGATGTCTCCTCGTCGACGCTGAAAGCCCAGGATGGGCTCATTCGCAGTTTAGCATCGACTCGTGCTGTGATACCGATCGAGCGAAGGGTAAAAGGACGAAGGGGTTTCAGGAGGGGGGCGGAGGTTGAAGAGTTGGGGGTTAGTAGACCCATACCACCCCCTGGTTAAGCCCAGTCTTCGTACAGGGAAGGACGAGCGGACGGAGAAGTTAATGGCGCGTCGTTGCGTATTCCAGTCGTGTTTGTTGGCTCCACAGTTAGCAATAAACTAAGATAAATGAATGGCGGCCGTGCGGGGGGTGTGTGTGTGTGTGTGTATAGGGCCCACTATTATTCCTTCGTCGGCCGTTGCTTACATTAACTCGCATTAAGGTCAGGAAACGAGACGGGATGCTGGAGATGTGTACGTTGCTGGGAGAAGACGAGAGGGGGGGGGGGAGATAGATTGATTGATCGATTGATCGTATTTATTATGGCCTAGCTAACTCTCTCGAGAGATTATACAAAAACAATGAATTTTGTCAAACAATATCGTTATAAAAAGAAAATATAAAATAAGACAAATTTTTATGTATAAATAACATTTTTTCATAATTCTTTATAAACATTTTGAAGTTTTTGCTTTTCAGAGGTTTACGGAAAATTTCTGTAATGTATAAATAAAACGGAAAATAGAAATAAAATAGAAAGTAAAAATAAAAATAAAAATAAAATTTTTTAAAAGTTATAAATGCGAGACATAAAATGGAAAATAAAAATTAATTATAAAAGAAAATGAAAATTCGACAAAACGTTGAAGGTAAAGGGGGTGGAGTACGTTACAGTAGCAGTGGAGCAATTCTCCATAAAAATCTTTATAGATTCTTTCCATTTTCGAAATTAAAAAGAAATCTTTGTTAGCTATTTGAAAGTTTATACGAATATAGCGTATATTCTCTCTTCAACCAAATTTAACGATAAACGAATTTCGTAAAATTGTAATAAAAATATGAAATATTTCGAATAATTGAAACTATTAAATTCAACAACAATTTTTCATTATCATTATATTCTGCAGGTATCAATATTACGATACTTGTATCATTATTTTTATCCATAAACAATAAACAATAGTAATGGAATTATTTCTACGAAAATGATTTAAAAAATGAGTCGAACTTAAACATTGAATTTGACTTATCCATGAATATCTCGTAGGTATCTATGAATATTTAACTTTTCAAATAGAGCCGAAATAATGTCATCAATTTTCCAGAAAGTTCAATCATGCACTGCTAACCTGGGAAAATTGAAAATTCAGGTCAGGTCGGTTCACTCGAAAACGATACTGTTATTCGTGTTATATTTGGATGAAGGTGCATATGGGTACATGTAAGGTCCCGAGGGTGATGTTTCTGACAGTCGCAACCGGAGTACCTTGCGATAGGCACATGCTTATTGATCTAGCCTGTTCAGGAGACGAATAATATTGTTTCGATAAACTGAATAATAGCTCGATCTGCCTTAGGTCTCAGTCCGTTACGACGCACCAAGTGTATACAGAGTGGGGTCAAAAGTAGAGTCCAAAAGAAAAATGTAGATGCCTAGTATCGATATCAATTCGAATGAATCCCCTCTGCTGTCCATTCGTGTCATTTATATGATTTTTCCTACTTCGCGACTAAATGAATAAATTATTTTATTATATATTGATAAAGAAAAATGCATGTAGTAAACAATGAGCATAATATGGAAAAAGTGAAGTCTGAACAAAAAATATGTAACAATGAAATTAAATATATATTAATTAACAGGGGAAAATCTAAATTTATTGAAATGAAAAACAATATGTGAACAACCAGAAAGACTGATTAAAAAAGAATTCATTTAATTTTCAATTTAAATTTAAATAAATTATTTTAATTTTGTATTATCTTAATGAAATGAAATTATTTTATTTAATTTTATTTCGACATGAATTTAATCGGTTTGCAGTTTTTATTGAGGAAAATGAATTAATAGGAATGAAGGAAAATTTATTGAAATTAATTTTCAAAAATGAAATTTATTGAAATTAATTTTCAAAAATGAAATTTTATAAATTAAATTTCTTATTTTTTACTAAAGACCTTCGTGAAATTAAGAAATTTAGACAAGAAGAAAGATTAATTTAAAAAATTCGATTTAGTTAAAAATTTATATTTAAATTAATTCATTTAATTTTTGTTATCTTACTTAAGGTAATTAAATTATTCTATTGAACTTTATATAGACATTAATTCAATCGAATTTTATTTTCAATTCCCGAAAATTGATTTATCAGATTGAAGTAAATTTTATTGAAATTATTTTGCAAAAATGAAATTTCCCAAATGATATGTCTTACTTGTACTAAGGTCTTACACTTTGAGGTCTTCGAATTCTCGTTTCTTTTTTCATTTTTACTAAAACCTGATTCAAAAATTTTGCTATTTTGAACCGGGACTGTCCTCGAAATACTTGTGACAAGTATGGGCTTGTACTAACTCAAAAGTGAGTTTAAGGACACTTGGGCCTCCACGAAGAGTACAGGGACGTTTGTCTATTTCGAGGCTGGTCCTGGAAGTAAAATGTCCTCAAAAACAACTTGGCCGTATAGACATGTGAATAATCGTCGTTAAACACGTCACGCATATCTGTATGTGTGTACCCAAGTGTAGTAGGAAAATCCACTGGCTAGGAGTACGTGAAGGCTCCTGAAAATTCAGGCAGAAGGGAGGCTCAGCCCGTAAAGCACAGGAAGATGCACGCCCGGAGGAGGATATTAAGGCCATTATCGTCGTTGCATATTCATGCGGTATTATAATGAAAATACAGTTTATTACCGAAGATTAACAGCTTCTTACGTACCTTGACACGTGAAGACGCTGAAAGACGCTCTTAAGCCTTGTCCTGAGTCTCATCCCCCTCCCCCTCTTTTCCACTGCCTCTACTGAGCGTTTCGGATTATATTCGAAAAAAAATACAATTTTCAGTTAATTTTTATTAATAATCGTTAATCATTTCTCTACGCCCAAAAACTTGGAGTGTCACTTCCATATACATATATATGTTATTAGCAAGGAGTACACAAGTTCTCGGCCTTGCACATCAATAAGGGAAGTAGTATAAATAAATGTGTACTGGCAGAATTAGCTTTATGTTTTAGTTAATCGTATGTCAAATTTCAATACGCTGCTTAATGAGGAAAGCATTATTTTTATTGTATTGGCAATGTATATAATGATTTCACTTCCAATGGTTATCCAGAGACCTAAGTTGAAGGGAAAGCTTAGGGGGAAGTAGGGAACCCAAACAAACCCAAACAAAATAAACCCCAAAGAAACAAACGAACCCAAACAAAACAAACCCCAAAAACACATAAACCCAAACAAAATAAACAAACCCTAAAGAAACAAATAAATAAAAAAAGAAACAAACAAATCGACGAAAAATAAATCCCAAAAAAAAAACAAATTTTTAAAAACCACTTAACCAAAGAAAAATAAACTCTAAATAAACAAAACCAAAATCAACAAACAAACAGAAAAAAATAAACTCCAAATAAGTAAATCCAAGAAAAATAAACCCAAACGATCCCGAAACAATCAAACACAAAAAAAAATCCAAAAAATCCAAGCGAATTGCTGGCGTTATATTTGTTTTTTTTTTAACATTATTGATAATTCTATTACACAAATTGTTGGTAACATATATCGTACATTCATATATTTCTCGACGACGAGGATTTTTGCCTCGAGAAGCTACGAAAGTTCTCTGTGAAGAGCATTCGTGTAAGCCTATCTGCTTACGAGCCGTTAATAAGTAAATAATTTACGCCAGACGATTTCGCGACTCGGCAAGTGTCGAGGGGATAGCCCGCGGGCGGGGGTGGGAACGCGAAGCAGCGAGAAAGAGACCGACGAAGAGAGGGGGAGAGGGGGGGAGGTCTGCTGGTAGAAAAAGGTATGCTGGGCGACTCTTAGAGGCAAAGAAATGAAAAGGTTAGGAGCAAAGTATTTCTATGGCAGAACGGAAACAGGAAAGAGAAATGGAGAGCTGAAATAGGAAGTTTGAGAAAGTGAGAAGATAAAAGAAAATAATATAAGAGAAAAAATCCTCTCATATCTAACTTCTATTAGATTTTGATATGGGAAAAATCTATTAAATTTATTCATTTTATTGATTTATTTATTTATTATTCATTTATTTATCAATTAAATCTAGAAGTGTTTGACTCTGACGAAGTATTTACACGTCAGAGTCAAAACACTCGAAAACAAAAATTTTCAAACTTCGTATTATCAATTTTTTAAGGTCATCAAACTTTTTATCTTGAGTGTTATATTTTGTCTCCTCGTACAATATGAGTTAGACATGAAAATAAATACAACCGTGTAACACAGTGTGAAATTTTAAACAACTGAAAAAAATAAATTAAGATAGCCATGAAATTCGATACGAATATGCACACTTCGTAATATCAAAACCGACATCCTCAGGTATTCTGTTTTTCGTGACCCACTCTGTATATTGAATATATATAGAAAATGTTATATACGGGGAAGAAAAGCTCGCAGAGCGTGAGAAGTGTAGCAGAGGCTTGGTTGAATCTGCATAATATCGGTAATGCTCAAAATGCTAGTCGCGTAGATGACTCCCAAATATATCTGTACTTCTGTACCAAGGCACATAAAAACACATATATATATATATATATATATATATATATATATATATATTCTGAAGATTTCCTCTTCCTCTTACTCCTTCTCTATCCTTTCATTGCCACGTCAACGAAAACTTAATTATAATTAATTAATGCGACTGCTAACTAAGTCGGAGGTATAACTATTGGCCGTACCATGACTAAATATATTAGTGTGTGCAAATATAGGTATATATGTTTGCGAGTGTTTGTATGCGGATGTACATAGCATTTCAGGGAAGCCTGCGAGCAGCACATAAAAAAAAAATATATATATATATATTATATGCATATAAATATGTAAATATGTTTTTTAATACATTAAATCGTCATACTTGATATTAGCGTGACAAGTGGCTATTTGCAGTCGTTGTGCTAAGTCGGCTGTGCCTGCAATTTGAGAAGTTACGTAAGGTTCGAAAAAGTGGAAAAAAAGGAAAACGCAGGAAAATATATAGACATATATATATCATATCATATTTTCATAATAATATACTATATTAATAGAGCAATTATTCGTAAGCTTAGAAAATTAATTGTAGTAATATAATTGATTAATCAATCTGAAAAATATATTAAATATAATATTACAAATGTATTTGTATTAATGAAATAATAATTAAATTATAATTAAAAAAATATATCACGTTATATCATACTACAATAATATTAATTAAATAATATAACATGCAATTAGCTGATGTTAATTAAATTATTTATATTTATTTACATGGCGTAAATATATGAGATATATTAATATATGCACAGCTGTCTCGTTTTTACTATACGTAGCCACTTATCGGGTAAAAATATCATATTTATCATCGTCACGACGAAAAGACATAATAGTCTTCGTTCAACGGCAGTCCCGGACGCCACGTCTACTTTTATATATATATATATATATATATATATCACTCTATGCATATACCGCGATCCGCGTAATTAGGAATCTTTGTGTAAAATGAATACCGTTAATTAGCGTCTTTCCGAAAAAGACATGACACCGCAGGGACAAGCGAAACCGCGCTGAGAGTCGCGAGACAAATTGAATGTGGCAGTTGTCGAAAGTAACGCGTAATACAGGCTTATCATTTTACGTTGCGAGCGAAGTTTTCAAAAACGTATCGGGGATGCGAGACTACAAGTGGCTGGGAACAGTAGAACGAGGAAGAAGAAAATGAAAATGAGAGAAAAGTGAGAGCCGTTGCACGAGGGATGTCCCTATTAAATTCCATTCGTTTCGGTTTTATTAAATGTTTTTTTTTTTACAATTATTTTAATGTTAATAATATTCATGAAATTGTTCAATGTTGATGCAATTTTTGATCGAAATCATATTTCATCAATGTTTGTACTAATTACTTTCAGTTTGTATTTGTTCAATCTTGAAAATATTTTTCTTTCGATAATTATCGTTATTAATCTTGAGGAGATTAATTATTTTTTTGTTCTGGTAATATTTATTGAGACGATTTTTATATTGATTATTTTTGTATATATAATAATCAGGATGATTCCTTTTTTATATTGCTTGTCAATTATCTTTGTAAATTCAATTATATTTCTTCTTCTCGATATTCGTAAATAATCTTCCATATTTAAATAATCGTTCTTCTCATCCCTCATCAACCATACAAAACTTATCAATAACCGTACCCTATAATATTACCATTTATTCACCGTTTTCCATTTCATTAATCTTTTTTCCCAATAATAATAATTTCCCAAGTGTCTTCACGGCGATGAAATCGATGAGAGCCTCACGTCCTCCAATGCCCAGAAAATTCTTTCCCTTTAGCGATTTTTCTTACCAGCAAAATCGCGAGGCAGAAGGGCACAGGGAAACTGCCCGTAACTACGAGGCAAAACGAGCGTTCGAGAATCTTTTCATGCAACATTTACCTTCACAACTAAAATCATCGGTCCCCCTTCTCCCTGACTCTTCAGAGCGGTCACCCATCCGAGTATCTACCCCCATTCCCGCGTCTCTAGATTATTCTCCGAAAGAATTTGCTCCAACCGTGGCGAAAGGTGGTCGGAAAGTATGAAAGCACTCAGCTATTAAACGATTAATCGACCTTATCCTTGTTCGATGAACGATGATAATAATAAACGACACATATAGGCGCATTATTACGGGATATTTCTCTCAATCTTCTCGTCTCCATTTTCTCTTTTCGTTCCGTGGTCCGAGCTTTAGTTTCTGCCGCGCGCGCGGTCACTCTGCCTCGCGGCTTTTGCTCGATTGGCTTTTTGTATAAGCGACGACGGAGAGTCCAGAGAAAGATGCCGCGAGGAGGAGGGAAGAGGAGGGGGGGCGGGTAAAGAGAAGCTGAGAGAGATGGATAGAGAAAGAGGGGAGGGAGGAAGAGAAAAAGAGAGGGGGGATATGAGCAAGAGCAAAAGAGTATATAGTATAGGATCGGCGTTCGAGCTCGCGCCTGGCGAGCAATTACAATCTGAAAGGCGCATAAATCAGCTGGTTTAATTAACGCGTTCATTATTATCACCACGATACCCCGAGAGCCTCTCGCACACGAGAGAGCTACTTCTCTTTCTATCTCTCTCTTTCTCTCCCTCTCTCTCTGGAGTCTCGTGACTCTCAGAGTCTACGTATATACCTGCGATAGCTTACACGAGGATATAAGGGAAAGGATAAAAAAAAGGGACCTATTATAATATCACCGCAACGAAGATAGAATACGGGATCCCGCACATTTTTGCGGTCTCGCGCACGCCACGCTTTATTCTTTCCCCTTTTTTTTGAAGATTCGTTTTGTTTTTTTGTTAACGCAACGTGGCTGTGTTGATAATCGACGAATTTATTTGATGGCGAATCGACATTTACGTATCAGGACGATGGGAGATCGAAGTTGTGGAAAAGTGAACGGTCTACCGATCAATGTATGAAATATTCCGTTTTGGTGATTTTTAAAGACGAGCTGCGTTGCTCAGGGACGATACTGTGATGGGTGACTGTTCCGTAGTGGTCTCATTCGGAAGTAAGTTCTCCCAAGATTCCTGTGGTTGAAGGAAACTCGGTAGCTACAGTTATTCGCAAAGTTATACGCAGTTACCCCGTGCCCTCTTGGAAAAAAAAAATGCACCAGAGCGTCCGAAAAAAAAGTATCAATATTCTCCATTCCTCCGGAAAATCATCAACCTTCGTCATCCATTCAGCCGCCGGACGGAAATCCAGAAAAATTAAATCCGTCACTCAAATTACAGCCGAAAAAAGCGCCACATTTCGTCCAAAAACAAAACTAATTTCAAAGAGAGAAAAAAAAAGATGCATCACAATAACGAGTCCGCGATTCCGGAAAAAGAAAAAAAATCAAAGTGGCCAACGGCAATTGCCGCGAGAGCTCGTCGCTAATTACGCCTCGTCCGTTGAGCGCACCGGAGCTCATCGACCAGCCCGAAGATCCCTAAGCGAGGATGACACTCGATCAGGCGTAGAAACAAACAAAAAAAGGAAAAAAAAATGCCTTAAAAAATGTGTCAATGCACGGGAGAGGGCCGTACGAAGCGACTCGACGAATCAGGACCGATCGAGCTGTGTGCACCAATCGCCGATCCGAATATAAAACCTAACGTACAAGCAAACAAAAATACAGAAATGCCGCGTGTCTCATATGCGAGTGCATCGTCGCAATTTCGCTATTAGCGCTCGAGGTTAATAGGATTTTTAAGAGGCCACGGTACAGGCTCGAGTGTCCCTCCTCCCTCCCCCTCCCCCTCTCTTCCCACTCTCCACCAACGGTATTCCTGATCGGAGGATGGCTCTCCATCTTTATCTCCCTTTCGAGATTTGGTCGTTACGTGTGCATGCGCGAGAAGAGATGAGAGTTTGAAAATCGCTAATAAGCAGAGGGAAGGAGAGGAGACCGTGCAAACGTGGCAAGAGTACGGAGGAGAAGAACGATCGGAAGGAGAGAGAAATAGAGAGAAAGCAAGAGAGAGGAAAAGCGGAAGAGGAAGCAAGAGGGAGAAGAGGGGGGGATGAAAGCAAGAGGGAGAGCAATGAAGAGGGAGAGGGGGGAGGAGGAAAGAGGAAAGAGAGTGACAGAAAGGAAGAGATGGAGAGTGAGAGAGAGACGGAGAAAGAGACGTCGCTCACTCGAAACTCATAATCAAGTAATCACAGATGACGCTTGGATATCGAGAGGTACGTTTCAGGTATCAGCTAATTTCGTATAACTCTGTATAGTAATACGCGCAAATTCATACGACGTGTGTGTAGCAGTCAACCAAACTTCAGAAACTCTCCAAATATTTCTCCATTTCTCTCGAGCCTTTCCTCTCTCTCTCTCTCTCTCTTTCTCTATCTCTCATTCTCTTTCGCACATCTGAACATTTGTATATATGTATGCATAAAAAATATATATTATATTCTGCTGTATATATATATATATATATATATACGTATGTGCATATATAAAGCTGATAATGTCTGTGTGCGGGAGTATATTTGCGCGGATATTTTTAATTAATCGAATTATTGAACTGTATCGCAATTGAATTGAATTAAGTGTCGCGATCGAGCGAGTTAGCTAGCGAGCCATCAAGCGCTCACTCCTATCTCGCGGTATTATATTTATTGAGCTCTCCCTCTCATTCCTGTTTTTCTCTCTTTGTCTACGTCTCTCTGTTTCTCGTTTTTGTTCTCTTTCGCTCTCCGTCTCTTTTTCTCTCTCTCGCGATCGGTTTCTTCGTTTTTTCTATTTTTCTGAATTGTGGTAGGTACAGTGGCCGATAATTGTCACGTCTTTACTACACCACGATCTGAGGATAACCCTGACGTACATATCGCAGCACAAATACCCCTTAAGCTTATCCGTTCCGACATTCATCCCATTATATCGAGGACTTTGAGCAAGTGACGACGTATGTACAAAAAATGCGCGAGTACATAATTCTCGTCAGCATCTCGAGTTGAATTTCGTCACTTGGATGAACAATGTTAGGACAAAAAAAAATCGAAATAAATTTTACTTTCAATGCAAAATGAATAAGAAAGGGAGAAATGGAGATTGATATAGTTAACTATGCTCTAGTTAGACTATGAGGAAAATGAGAGTGAAGGAACTTAGAACAATTTTAGTTCTCTCCTCAAGCTACAAATAATACAAAATAATATAATCGTTATGTTTAAATAAATATATTAAATGAGTATTAATAAAAATTTCCAAAATAATAATAAAAAATAAATAAATAAATAATTGGATAAATAATAATACAAATAATAATTATAAAAATGAAGCGCGAAGTGAGTTGAACAATATGGAAAAGAAAAACAAAATCCAATAGAAGCTGTCAAATTAAACAAATTACCTCCACTTCGTCGCTTCCCAAATAATTGATACATCGAAGTGGCCTATCGGTTCGCTATTAGCAAATATGGCTGTTTTGAGGACTATCCTCAAAACATCCGAGAGTCCTCAAATCACTGCAATGAAAATCCACTCGTGTTAATCAAAAAATGATTTTAATACCTCGAGGTTTATCCAATGTTGAGTCCTCGAAATCCATTGTCCTCGAAAACACTTTTTCCTGCGTGTACGAAATATATAACCCGCGCATATATAAGGGAGCCAAAATTCTACGAGCGTTGAGAAAGAGCGAGTGAACGGAGGAAGGGGGGAGGTCGTCGTCCACCAATACCCCGATACTCTGTACCAACAACCCTCAAAGTATTCCCCAATGCACCGCCACCCATAGCGGCTACTTGACGTATTTCAATTAACCTTATTGCCGTCCGGTAGTAGTTATATACGCCGCCTGTCCGAATGTCAAACAAGAGTCGTCCGGCGTTACGACGAGAGCCTATGCACATGTACAGGGTGATACTTAAAGTGCCGTCCAAAAGCAAAAAAACCAAACATAAGTATTATAGATGCCTGATCATCCTTGTTTTCCATAATTACCGCCATTTCTTTTCCTCTTCAGGATAGAAAAACACTTTTTTGCATTTGTTTCCGAAGGGTTTTATTTATTTTTTCTCGTTTTAACCAAAGTTTAGATTTTCTATATGCAACGTCGTTGCATACCTTTTTTTAATCAATAGTTGTTAATCGATAGTACATCAAATTTTATAAATACACTAGATTTTGTTTTTTTTTTTTTAATCAAATTTTACTGATGTCAGGAAATTTGTTAATCTTCCCGTGAAGCCTCAGCTCCGAGTGAAAACTCAACTTCACCTTCGAATTGAACTTATACTTAATTTTAAGTGAATTCTTTCAATAGATCGAGTTTTCGTAAAACAAACATGTTCGTTTGAAACGTTCGCTGTAGTTCGTTTTCAGAATTAATATATCACTGATATGATATCAGAATTTCAGGCCACTCTTTATATAAATTCAATGTAACCCAACTCTCTACTTTAACTCAACACGACTCAACTCTTTATATTACCTCAGCATGAATCAACTCTTTATGTTGACTCAAAATAACTCAACCCTTGATTTTAACTCAACACGACGCGGATCTTTATATTAACTCAAAATAACCCAACCCGCAACTCAATATGACTGAACTCCTTATATTAACTCAACATGACTCAACGCTTTATTCTGACTCAACATTACTCAACCCTTCATTGCAACTCAACACGACTCAGAGCTTTATATTAACTCACCATAACTCAACCCGTAATTTTAACTCAACATGACTTAGCTCTTTGTATTAATTCAGCATAACTCAATATTATATTTTACCTGAACATAACTCATCGTTAACTTAATTTGACTTGTGTTCATTCAATTTAACTCGACTTCCTCGATTTCAACGTAATTTAATTAAATTCAAATCTCCGTTTCAAGGCAAATCCAATGTTTGTCTTTTGGATTTTCATTTTGGATTTCGCTCGTTCAACGCCACCCTGTATAAAGGTGGCGTATATGCACATAATACGCTCTTCCGACTACCCCTCAAAATACTACGACAGTATACGCGGTCGCGTTTCGTATACCCAACCATCGGCGGCTATTAACGAAGCCGCGACGGGAGGACCAAACGCGTATGTACTGGCGTCGTACGTACGCGTATTGGAATGCGCCCTCGCTGTTGTACTGTAAGCTCCGTATGTTCACTCGTTGCGTCGACTATCCCTCGCACTATTCCTCCCACTAATGCTATTCCTATACAGGGTGATCAAAAATTTGATATATTCATAGAAATTCCCAAGGTTATTCTCAAGGTCATTCGAAACAAATTAAGCGTCATCAAGAGGGTGTCTAAATAAAATAATTAATTATTTTTATACAGGGTGACCGGAAATTCGATATATTTATGGAAATTGCCAAGGTTATTTCCAAGGTCATTTGAAGAAAATTAAGCGCCATCAAAAAGGAGTAAAAATTAAATGATTACTGAGTTTGTCTGGGTTTACCATTTTTTTGAAGTTGTTAAGTTCGGCATCAAGTTCCAATAATTGAAAAAAAATACTCATTATCCAAACAGACTCACCTTTCAGAAAACTACCAATTCAATATTCAACATGAATAGTATTTTCAATAGATGTTTTTCAGAAATTATTTATTTTCGTTAACAAGCCCAGTCATTTATCACAAAAAACATTCTTAACCCATGATATGTAAGTTACTTCAACTTTGATTCTTATTTGCTCGAACTTAGCTTGACTTAACCCTCTTTAGCGCCGTGTGACATTTCTATCACAAACCGATTCTCCGCCTATCAAATGTTTCTCAATCAAAATATTTCTTCAAATCCATTTTGATCCAATGAAATTTATCTCTAACAAACCAATGAATAAATTTGTATTTTCCAAATAAATCCGAAAAGTCAGATTTTTACAAAAACACGTATATTTTTAATTCTTTCGATAATCATTTTTAACTACCTATTTAAATATTGCCCTAAAAATATTTAACTATTTTTTATTTCTAGTTTTATTTATTTAGTTTTACTTAGTTTCTATTTTTAGTTTTACTTTTTTGATAATTTATTTTTTATTTTTATTTAAATATTTAAATATTTTTAGGGCCTTATTACCTTATTTAATATTTAAATACTTAAACAACTTATGTAAAAATATTGCTCTACAGAGTGCTAACCACGTGATCTCTAAAATGTTGTCTTCCGAGGAAAAGGTCGAATTTCCGGTCACCCGGTATACAATAATCGCGGTTAATTCGTATGCTCGCGATCTGGCGAGTTGTTCGAACTTTGGGCGTCTTTCACCCTCGGACATTACGTACGCATCAGGCGTGTTGGAGGGGGGGAAAGAGGAGGTTGGATCCATAAAGTACGCTTTGAAGCTGGGATACGTGAAATTGCGTATTTATAAGAGTACCATGGTGATGAGTTTGTTTGAGTTCTATGGGATAATGGTAGCTGGATGGTCGAAACTGTCAAAAGCTGTACTGTATAAAATTGCCGAAGAGATCGTCGCGTTGACACGACGAGGTTTTGCACTTGGCCTCCCTTATCATATTTCTCGTATCGTTATGTATGATGGCTGCATATGAAATCGAAAATGGCACCGATTTCAACAGCAAGTGTATCCCGAGTTTGCCCCATTTGGTACAACCTGCAAAGAGTGCTTTTCCCAATTTCAAAGTCATGATTTCATTGCCGAGAAGAAGGAGAGCAGAAATATGGCTGTCGTGTATGACGAGCTAGTGAAAGCATTCGGTACCATCGCTGGGGTTATCGTCTGTTACTGATGGAAGAATCCCCATGACGCGTTGGGTTTTCCAACGCGTCACCGTTTTAGGGAACATTGAAGGACATGGAGGACGAAGAAGTGTCGATCATTCCTCAAGATATGCAAATATCTGCAATTTAATTATTATTGTTATTATTATTATTGTTATTATTTATATTATTATTGGAGCCCATTCTTTGATGGCGTCTAATCGGGCTGACAAAACGATACAGTCGACTTCAAAAGATTTCAAAAATCGAAAGTCACATTTATTAATTTGAGAACTTTTTACGAATTATTAAATATAATTAAATATTTGCACTCGTTTATGGTTGCTCTGACGTATCAGTGAAAAAAAACTAGTGGTTTCGTTTGAGGTATTAGTGACCGGGTAAAAGTTGCCAAAATTGTTTAAAATTTGAGTAATTTTTCACGAGTCTTTAACTACTTAATTATTCGGTAAAAATTACTCGAATAATTCATGTATTATTGAATAACCAAAAATAATTATTAAATTATAATGATTATTAAATTTATGAAATTACATTTCTTAATATTCAATAATACGAGAATTATTCGAGCATTTTTTTTACCAAATAATTCAGTAGTTACAGACGTATGAACAATTACTCAAATTGCCAACATTCTTTAAAATTTGAGTCACTGTTCACACGTCTGTAACTACTGAATTATTTGGTAAAAATTACTCGAATAATTCACGTCCTATTGAATAATAAAAAATAATATATAATAATGATTTTTGAAAATTTTAGGTGTGATTCATTAGGCACTACAGACACTTTTTGATGGTCCTGTGCAACCCTGTCAAAACTTATGCAACTTTTGTAGAAGGCTTCCCCTTAGTTTGATAGGTTATAAAATAGTTCTGCTGCTAATAATTACTGCCTCAGCCTGTACGTACACTTTATCATATACCATTTGAAGGGCCTGCTCATTCTTGTGCTCATTATTTCGGTCATTCATATCTGTACATGTACATTAGGGAATATGAATGCACATAAATATTTATATACGATTAATTATGTGAGCGTATGCAAATGAGTATGTATATGAATGTGTATATGTATATGCACATGGAAAATATATATTTATATATGAAAAATATATGTAATATAAATATATATATATATAAAGCTATTAATTCGCGAATCCATGAATCTGTATTCGTTGAACGAGTAGGTGCAATACGAGTCTGCATTCATACGCCAAATCTCAATCACAACGGTGACCCTTCATCTCATCCCTCTCTCATATCGCAAATATACTTCATTCCCAGGCGCTATATTAATTTTAAACTCGATCTCCACGTTTCTTGTCGACGTATTTTTTTATTCGTTATTTTATTTGAACTTTTATTGATTAATTTTTTTTATTTATTTATTATTTTTTTTAATTATGAATGCGTATAGTTCACCAGCTTAATGCAAATTTCAATAATAATGGGGGATAAAAAAGGATTAATATTATCGAAAATATTCCATCGGCGTCTAGCAACAATATTTATTCTCCGGTATTTATTCCACACATCGTCGGGAGATATTTTCTCATTCGCGATTACGTAATTTCGGAATTAATGAAATTATTTTTAATTGATTCCGTGGGTTGGGTGGGTCCGTTTTTCTTTTCATCGGTTTGTTACAGTATCTCGGCTCAGGGGCTCGTTATTGATTCGACGATTTACGAATGGATAATAATGATTATTTATAAAAAGTGAGGAAAAAATATCTTTTAAAAACGAGCTTTCGTCTAATATATTAAAAATGAATACATTATTGCTCTTTCTTTGTATAAATGAATTTTCAAATAATTGATTTCTTTTTTAAATTAAATGAAAGCTATAAAATGTCAAATGACGTGCAAAATAACAGATCAGAATACAAGATAAAGGGATTCTGGTCGATGACCTTGAAAGCACTCTTACAAGAACCGTTACTCCGCTTGTCCAATTTAACCCTGTTTTTGATCATTTTCGCAAAATAAATGATAAACTTTCAATTGCAAAGAAAAAACAATACCATTCGGACATATTTATATTCGTACACGTGTAGAGGCCTCGAACAATAATTTTTTTTGTTCACACCCCTGTAAGTCATACGATTCTTTTTACCCGAGCTTTATATTCATTGGGTTTGCCAAAAAAAAAAAAGAAAAAGAAAAAAAGGAATTAACAATGGTCCTCGACCGCGCTCGACGTCATTCCCTCTCGTACGAGAGTCATTATGCAAGTTTCGCGCCACGCCTGGGTCATTTAGTTTTTCCCCTCTTTTTTTTTTTGCGTAATTTTTTTCGTGCATGGAGAAAGACGACTTCTCGAATAGCATTTCCCGCCCTCCCGAACACCCCTTAATCTCTCTTACCTGTGCTCGCACAAGTGTAATAACGTAGCATTTCCCTCTCTCTCTCTCTCTCTCTTTCTCTTTCTCTTTTTCCCTCAAGCGAGGGTCTCATGTCTCGGACACGAGAGCTTTTTCATTGTTTCTCCCTTTGTGTCCACCTTCCTTCACACTTTTCTTTTGTTCAAACGGTGTCACTCCCACACTCGTGTATCCGTGTGGACACAACTTCGCGGTAGTTTCTCATTGTGCCCTGCTAACGTCGAACCTGGCTGTTTTTAATTCGCCCTCGTGTTTCCAGTCCTGGAATTGTGGAATTGCATTAGGAACATTAATTTCGTGCTCTTTTCCTCTTTAGTACGATATTCCAGCAAAAAAAAAAACAACGATTACTTTTGTCCAACTCATCGTTTATTGTAATTTAGTATTAATTGTTTATTACGTATAAATAATCATAATTAATTTCTAATCATTTATCACGTATAAATCGTTATAATTTATTGTTCGTTATTTTATATTCCATACAGCCATACTTTACTCTTCAGCTGCATTTCGTCAAGGGCACAAGGAAACTGCTGAAAACTCTTGCCAGAATAGATGGCCCCTTGTTCTGATTTTTCAATGCGACTGGTCATTTTCTCTTTCGTTTTCACTTCTATATTCCAGAACAATTACCAACCGAGTCACCAATGAATATCAGTTTTCCATTTTTTGCATATAACTTTCCCCCCGTTCGTCCCTCTTCGGAGATATTCAGTGTTATATTCGTTGCACGAACCACTTGTATTTTCTGCATACAATAACGCTTCTGGCAACCCTTAAGAGTCGGTTACGGACTTCCCTCTGATGGGGAATAAGGGTAGGAAACACGAGGGAGAGAGAGAGAGAGAGCGAGAGATGTTTCGAAACACCTCGCTGGGGTGGAGAGAAGAGAAGATCCAGTGGATACAACGAGGCTGAAACGTCGCAAGGGTGGATATACCGGATAGCAGGAGAAGGAGGGGGGTTGGACGAGGAGGATGGTCTAACCGAACTTAATTGAATCCCAGTCCGAATGTATAATATGTAGACTGCTTGCATAATGTCGTGTGCTCTCGGCAGAGGTTGTCAGAACGTTTCGGATCTGTCGTAGAAATTGTCTGAGAGAGTAACAATCATCCTCGTCGTGGTTCGTTCACTCGGCCCACAAAATACACATGTGTGATACATCCGCTGACATCCGTACATAAACGAACAAATGACACTTTCGACCCAATATCGCTGAGTAACGATGTCCGTCAGCACATCTAGAAGCGCTTCCGATTTTTTTACCAATCGGATAGCTAATTCCGAAGGTAGAAAAGTTCTTGGATCGTTCACGTAAAAATTATTGAATATGTTCAAAGTTGATTTTGAAAAATTTTAGAGTTGGTTGTTTGGGTTGATCCAAATTAGGGGTTGTTTTCATTGGATCCTGTCCAATGTTGATTTTTGAGACGTTGGGTTCCCTCAGGTTAGCCTAATGCAAATGTTTGTTTTCTTTGATGCAACCAAAGTTGATTCTGGGGACACTAGGTTTGTTTGACTCTGTCCAGTTCAAAGGTATTTGGGTTAGGCCAATTCGAAGGTTTTTGTAAATCCATGTGTCTAAGACTGACTTCGGAGACTTTAGTTTATTTATGTTAGTCGAATTGAAAAGTTTTTCCAGGTGAAGCCAATCGAAGTTTACTTCTGAATTACTACGTTTGTTTGGATAACTTCCATCCAAAGACTCGTTTGGATGAATCCACCAGAAGTTGATTGTGGAGACGTTAGGCTTGGGTTTGTCCAATCTAAAGGTTCGTTTGAATGAACCGATCGAAAGTTTATTTCAGGAACATAGGTTTATTTGTACTAGAACAATCCAAAGGTTCGTTCGGATGCGCTAATACAAAGTTGCTATTGGATGTACCAATTCAAACTTGCTTTCGGACACACCAACCCAAAGGTGTTTTCGGAGACATTGGGCTTACTTGCCAAACTTTATTTCAGTGCCATTGGTTTGTTTGTACCAAAATAATCAAAAAGTTCGTTTGGTTGCGCCAATCCAAACTTGCTTTTGGCTGCACCAATTCAAACTTGCTTTTGCTCGCACCAACCCAAACAACTGCAAACTTGGAGACGTTGGGTTTGTTTGGGTTAGACTGCTTCGTTATCCGTCATCAGAGTTTCAAGTAAAGCGTCTTTAAAATCACCATTCTAGAGATGCGCCAAGCGGTTGTAAATTTATGCACGGCTGTACGTCCGTCCCGGCAGATCGGCCTGGCGAGACTTTGAGAACCGTCCGCGGAATTAGATATACAATAATGTAAGCAGAGCTCCGTTGTGGTGTAAGGGCTGGCGGTAAGGTCATGTATATTCATACATCGGCCAGCCAAACCTACCCCTCACCCCTGCGATCTTCCTGTACAGTTTCACCCCGTCCAACCCCTGCAACCCCTTCGCAGATTCCGCACCCCCTCGATGTCCGCTTCGCGCGCACTCGCGCGGCTCCTTCGAACCCTTCGAGCGCCCTTGTGGATACACGAATTCCGGCCTCTTGCCCCGCGAGCTTTTCAACCCCTTCGACCCTATCGGACTTACACTCTACCCCCTCTCTTTCTCTCTCTCTCTCTCCCTCTCACTCTCTCTTGCTTGACAAACAAGTTTGTGGGGGTTAGAATGGATTTAAGCGGAGTTGTACGGGTTTAAGGATCCGCGCATGCGCGTACCAGCGTTTACGTGTAAACGCATCGGACAGCTTTTAAAAAGACATCCGGCCGAAGACATTTATGACCTTGGTCATCCGGAGGGTTGAAGAGGATTCGGGGTGTGGATTTCGCGACCGGAGAGAAACGAAGCGAGAAGACAAGTGACGAAGGGCCATCAAAGGTTTCGGGTGGTCACAATCTAATTGAAATTCTTTATTTTTTATTAAGACTTTTTTTCATTAGGAATTTTATGGACACTTGCAGAAATTATGTTTTTATAGTTAATAATAATTTTTTTCACTTTGCAATTAATTATGTGACTAAATCAACGCCAACTTTTATTTCATCCGTTGATGTACCAAAAATTTCTGGTACATTCCGAAATTTAAATTCTCCAATTTATTAATAATATTTAAATTCTTCAATTTATATAAATTAATTTAATTTAAATTCTTTAATTAATATAAAGAGATGTAGGTGAATTTGCGATTCCATTACAAATTCTTTCAGCCTTTTATTAACAATTTTGTTTCTTCCCAATCTCTGAGGACCTTGGATAGTCGAAAAAAAGCATGTTGTAACGCCGAAGAGCTACGCGTTATGCAAAACTGTCGTTTCAAATGAGCAGTTCGGGTCGTATAAACACAACTCGTTTTATGTGACTCAATCAATTTGTCCAATTGACGATGAGGACGATGGTATTACTGTATCGTATAGACGGGCTGTCGATGAGAATGGTATCTTTATATAGGGTGATTCGCTTGAAATTACATACTCTGAGAGGATCCAAAAAAGTACGAGGCATTTTTTTCAAAAACGTATTGAAAAAAAGGTTGCAAATTCGTCATCAAACATATGAAATATATATGTTAATAATTAATATCCTTCGGACTAATTTCAACTCGATATTCATTTCATTTATTCACTACATAGAAGCCAATTCGAAATCCAAACAGGTGGTATTTCTTTTTGTAAAAAAATAAGTAGAAAAAGAAAATTTCGGGTTGACTTTGAAATTGGGTAAATCTGAAAATAAAAACTAAAATGATCTTATTACCATATTGACACAAATCAAATTAAAAAATGACAAATAAGAGATTCACATTTGAATAATTATTATTCAAAATACTTTTACCAAAAGTATATGTACCAGAAAAATTAAAAAAAAACGAAATTTGCAAAACCAAGAAGAACAAGCCAAATAAATGATTTTTTTCCAAAAAAGATCGAAGGAGGTTTCCAATACTGAAGAAACCTGAAAATGTTCAGTTGATCTTAACATCGATTTAACGTTACTCAGAAGGGAAAGTACTAGAAGCAATGTAATTTTAAAATAAACATTTCCCGTTAACATTTAAAATATAAAAATGATTTTTGCGTTGATATTCAATTTTTTACTGACTCACCCGATGAGTATATGTAAGTGTGTGTCTATACATGATAGACAACGATTGTCACATGCCGATCGCTTATTCGTCCCGTGTTCGATCGAGATTCGTCGTCGTCGAATAAAAACGAATGGACCGTAAAGTAACGATGATTACGAAGCTACATATGGGTTGGTATAGTCATTACGTATTAATTGATTAATGGGTAATGGTGCATAGGCCAATCGCTGTGATAAAGCTCTTGCTTCGTAATATCGATAAAGATGTACTGGCGATCGATTACGAGAGACTCGGATCGGCATGTATTACGATGATGAACAAAACCTAATAACGATGCCACCGGCTACTTCGATATATCTTTTTAAATGTTGATTGCGTATGAAACCATCCGTTTATAACAACAACAAATAATTTCCGGTGTTCCCCATCCGATATCCTTAATTTTTGGATATGTTGTTTTTCATCAAAATTTAAGGGACACGTATATTTTTTTATCGGTGGAAAAGCAGTTTTAGGGGGGGAAACTCACCATTAAAATTGAGCAAGCTCTGAGTGGCTTTCGAAGTTCCGAATAGTTAAAATAACTACAAATAAAAAATGACGTTTTACGGAGCTAAAAACGTCATCCCTTAATGAGATAAAAATTATTTTTAAAAAATATTTCGAGTTCTATAAGCCCATATACAGGGTGTGGGGCAAATAGTGGTTAAGTATTCAATGTACCGAATAGTTAACTATAACATATTGTTATTTTAACTAATTTAATTCAAAATTGTTTTTGATTTTTTTGGAGGATTTATCATCTTTTGTTACGAATTTGGTTGTATTTTAAACAATAAACATTTATTTCTGTTCCGTGCTGCTGAATAATAGAGCAATCGTGATAAAAGGGTTTAGCGTTAATAAAATACAATCCATAAAAAACAATCATTATTCACGAAATTTTTTGTTCCTAGGATAACATTCTTCCGAGGATAAAATAAATTCCTAAAATTATAATAAATAAATATAATAAATTCCCAAAATAAATTTCCTAAAAATAAAATTACCTTTTCCTAGGATTTCCAAGGATAGGAGTTTTTTTTTCTAGGATTTTTTCCTAAGAAACCCTAGGATAAAAATAGTAATAATAATAATACGTTATAGTTAACTATCCGGTATATCGAATTCTTAACGGTGGACCACTATTTACGTCATACCCTGCATATATATATATATATTGCATGGAAAATCCAATAATAATTTGCATTTTATCTCGACATCGAATACGATGTTCATTATTTTCATCTCTCGGTGTAGCATACATTCAAAGGAAACGACGATACCAAAGTACAACGGAGACAAAAAATATTTACAAGTAAGATCTCTCCCCCATTTACGAACGGGGAAGGGTTGAAAGGCTGAGAGAGGGAGGATAGACGAGGCGAAGAGACTCGATTATAATCGCGAGCGGGACGATTTTCTCAACCCGAGACTCGAGCCGACGTCGCGGGTGGCCGTTTCGCATTCACAATGAATCGAGAGAAAAGGAAAGAGAGAGGCGATGGTCATTCATTTTAATATCCATTAAATGCAGATCTCCGACGAAACAGACGTTTTACCCCTCGTACACTTCTCGCGGCGCGCATTACTCGGATTCGTAATGAAGACTTTCCGCGTGGCCGCGAGTCTCGCATATATTACGTTATCGTTCCGCGCTTCTCCGAGCCCTCATAACTTTTTATTCTTCTTCCCAGCGATATTAACGTTTCGAGGACGGTCTGATGCGATTATTTCGATCGGAATGACGACGTATATGATACGATGGTTTTTTTTGTGCCTCTTTCACGTTACATTTTTTTCATCCATTTTTTTAATAGCTTTTTACCGAAAATTTTTACAATAGTTAATTGAAATATTAATTTTGATTATTAATAGACAAAAAGATTATTTTTTTAGAGAAATTAGTCGAAATATCTATTTATGTATATAATTTAGAATAATTAATTGCATAAATTAATCAAAAAGACTGATTTATAAGATTAATTAATAATTAATTAATAAGACTAAGTAATGACGTAGAATAATCGAAGGACATTAGTAAACGGAGTATAACTTAGCATACAAATCGGTCGAAGAAATCATATTTTCATATATATGAATTTTTAAAAATATTTTTTGTACATAAATTCGTCGAAAATTCGTTTATTCACATGAATTAATCAAAATACTCATATTCTGGATCAGTTGAGAAATTTGATCACGATTTAAATATAAATTCGAATTGCATTTCAGCGATTAAATGTAAAAATAAAATAAACATAAATACAAATTAAATAAATTAACAAAATTAAATATTTCAAAAATGTAATTCAATAAAAATTCATTAATTTTCCGGCGTTTATATGCCGAAATCATTCAAAAACATGAACCAAAATTTCTCTAACGATACAAAAATCCAAAAAAAAATCTATCAGAACGATGGAGCTAATTACTCATCCCTTAAACCCAAATTCCCCTATTTCTCCAATTATCACAAAATATGGTGTAGCGTCGAATAATTCTCGACATCGATGTTTCCGATGGAAAAAAAAAACACGAAGTAATAAGCGAAGTTTTCCATCCTGATGACAGGATGGTGATCCGTTGAGATCTTTGCTGTTTACAGGAGACATATTCGTGCTCGTGGATGACCAGTGAAGCCCCGTCCACTTCCGCTCGTAACGTATGCATAAGTTCAGTCTTGCGAACCGTGGTTGGAAGGTGGAAGGAGTCTCGGGGGGTGAATTGTACCGTTTGAAGATCTCTGGTACCCCTTTGTGCGTACGAGGGTTGGTGACGAGGGGGGGGTTGTAGGAAAGGAAAAAAAAAAAAAAAAATGGGAAGGAAGAAAAAGGGGCATGAGTAGGATAGGACCATAAGCATATGACCGTTGAGGGGGTGTGCGGTGGTGAGACAAGAGCCCAAGGACGCGCCAACCCTTTCTCGAGGGCGACCCTTGCTCGCGAGGACTCCGGAACATTAATATCGCGAAATGAAGCTCATTTGCATATAAATAAGGTGTGGGACGATGTGGCGGGCGTACCGGCGGAATCGAGAGACCAAGAGGGGTGAGAAAGGGGTGAAAAGGCAAAGGAGAGGGTGAGAAACGGTTAGGGGTTGTTGGGGGATGTCGGGGGTTGTAGGGGGTTAAAGTAGACGAGTCCTTCGTAGATGAAGGACGACCCCTCCCGTCTCATCCTCACCTTTGGGTTCTTCTGCTTTTCTTCAACCTCGCGAAGAGCCTCAACCCCTTCTAAAACCTACCCTTTCACTCCCTTCCTGTCGACTAATTACGCTTGCGGGGAAAACGGTTTGGTGGCTTTTTCGGACCGAAACTAAGGAGATTGTGTATGGTAATGGCACGAGGAAAAGACGAGGGCGGGGGGGGGAGGATGCGCGGACGTCATAGAAAGGGATGGCTAGGGGATGATAATTTTTACGGTCAGTGTCATCATATTTACTGTTAACGAGCAGTTTTACTACGACTAGTCATGATCACGAAATGTCTTTGATATTTTTTACAATCCTAGTAACCATTTTTTCCCCCTGGAATTTCTAGGTATTTTTTTAAACTCGATTCCTGATTCCCTGAGTAAGTGTAACGTTGGCAAGATTTCATTATCTATGTACTTATGAAATGATATTTTTGAAAATATATATTAACACAAACATTATTGTTAACATAAAAAAAATTAATTATCAGATTAAATATAATAATTATCATTATTATTAATGACTCTTTATTTATTGTTGTTGATGTTACTTTATATTGTTACAATTATTTTTATTATTTCACCAAAATATTATGAAGCACACGAATAATTTTATTTCAGAATTTTGAAAAATAATAAAATTAACCCTTCGCCCTTCGTCCAAAACAAAACGGTCGGGAAAAAAAATTAATTTAGCATAGACATAAAAAATAAGCGAGAAAAATTTAAAAAATCGATATTCACAACAACAACACAAAATAAATAAAAAATAGTAGGAAAAGAAACGAAAAGTGGAGGGGGTGGTACATAGGTAGCGCATATGGATGCTATAAAAATACGTATCAACGATTTGGGTATGGCGCAGCCATTAGTCCAAAGACCGTGAGAGCCTCGCGCGCTGTTTTGCCTCCGCTATACGCGGCTATCGTTAATTAAGCACAAACGGATATTAATGGATTTTTACACATACGCCATGTCTCTCCCCTCCCCCTGGTCTCTGGGAGACCAATGGGGTGCACTCTTTCCGCGAGCTCTCGTTTTTTCGTTTTCAATCCCTCGTCCCTCACCACCGCCACCACCAGCCTCCTCCCCTCTGCTCCCCCGAAACAACAACGCATTGAGACCAATCCGGCAGCCCTCTTTTCCCCGTTTCACCCTATCGTCCCTTAGTCTGACGCGCAACGGGGTTCGAAGCCAAATCCAATTACTTTTATTCGGGCAAAATGAGTGCAGCTAAGTCATTAATTCTAATCAATGGCCGGTTCGGGAGCAACGCACCCCCCCCCCCCACCAGCACCGAAATCTCGCTCGTTTCGACGTACAAAAATTGCCCCATAACTCAAATCGTTAAATTACTTTATAGCGAAAAAATAGCGTTTTGGGGGACGCCGATTTCTCACGTTGGGAGAAACGATGAGGCGATGGGAGATCTTTTCTCGGTATCGAAATTTTTAAATGGGCAAAGACATTTTTGAAATTGTCATATTCGTTTTATGACGACGGACAGCGGGTTTGATCGTTTCTAGAACGATCGCTTTATCGACTTATCGGTGATTTTAGGTTTGTTTGGGTTTATTTGAATTTACCGGTGATTTCGGGAACGTTTTGATGATAATCGTTGGCACTGTGCGTCGATGGAGATGTTTGAGACATTAGGAATTCACAGGGTAGGGAAAGAGCCTCTTACCAAGTGTCCTTGAACTGACCTTACTGTCAAATTGACCTCAGGAATGGAATGCATATCGCTGCGTCAACGAACCGATTGTCAATTTCGTTTTGATCCCACGGGTCAGCTGTCAAGTCCCTTGTAAATCCCTCCCTTGTATAAACTGACCGTCAATTGAAAAGAATATATAACGAATAAATATACAAAAATAAAATGAAATCAATAAAAAAAATTAAATAAAAATTAAATTTAAAAAAGAGTATATACAAGAGTAAATATATGAAAATAAAAAATATGACCTTGAAACTCAAGAAAAATCACTTATACACCATGGCGTCATTTTTCTTCACCTTCGAACGATACAGCCCGATCCCATACGAACAAAAAGTATTCGTCATTTTTCAAACCCGTTTGTTCTTTCTTCGATTTTTCAATTTTTCAATTCGAACGAACAGTCGTCAATTACGGAGTAAATTTATAATATTATAATCGTTCAGTAACGAGTCGAAGGACGCGAGGTTACTCGCATGTGCACGCGCGGCCCATTGACATTTGCATCCCTGTGCGTGCGAGCGAGCAAGCTTTTTACTACCCCCCCCCCCCCCCGGCCCGTCCGCCGTTGATTCGAAATTGATATTGCGCCGCGATCTGCACGAGTCTACTCGGACGATCGAGTAAATGGACGTTTTAATATGACGACTAACGCCCGAGTCCGACTCGATGTTTATATATTTACATATGGAATAATAGTCCATGTACAAAAACGATCGACGCGTTGATGATCCGCGCTCGAGATCATTGAATTCGACTTCATTGAAGGGGAAGGGGGAGGGGCTGGGGCGTACGTGGGTAGGTGGCTGGCCAATAGGGATTTCTCGAGATACGTTTCGATACAACTTTCGCAAATGTGCATAATTATTTATTCATTTAATCATTTATTTATTTATTTATTCCACGTTACGCGATAACGTCAAATACGCGTGAGCCTTTGGTACAGGAAATTCGGATGTAATGATAAATCGTCGCATTGTTGAATATTAAATCGGACGATGAAAAAGCTAATGCGCTTTCACCATCAACCCCGATGCGAAATAAATCTCCGTATAAATATCGGATGCACTCCCATTTTTCCTGTGTTTGGAAAAAAAAAATCGAATTTCTCGAATTCGCGAACCGGTCGCTGCAACAAAAAAAAAATTGTTCGGAAGCGTTTATTTTTATGAGAATGGTCGAATCCTTTTTTTTTTTAGCTCTTTCTTTCTCTCTCTCTGTCTCTTTCTGCTGGTTCGATCAATGTTACAGTCACTGGCATTTTCCTCTTTCTCTCTTTCTCTTTCTCTCTTCCCCCCCCCTTCCCCTGTCTCGTAAACATAGATTTTTGCGGCTTACTACGTCACCCATGGCGCACACTTTTACAAGTAAAACGCTGAGCGCTCATACGTTTCGCGGGTGGCTTAATCCCACTTGCCTCGTCCATTTAATATGCACTACCCATATCGATGCAAGCGCCGGGCTTCCGTCGTTTGCGAATTCGCGCTGGCCAGGAAAAGCGAAAAATAACGAAAAAAAAGAATTAAAAAAAAAGAAAAAAATATATATATACGTTACCAGCCCCACCCGTGTATCCGCAGCTCTTCGGTACGCGGAAGGCGATTTTCGTTCGTTAGCCATTGACCGCGCTTTATATCCGCGGACCGAGATACCGCGGGGTTTGAGGCCGAAAGAAATAACGCGATATTTTTTTCACGTCAGGATGAGCCCCGATTGCCACGGGGCTAACCGAAAAAAAAGCACGCAAAAAACACTCCGCTGATAAGAATGCAAAGTCGTTGATTCGTTGGACCGTGATCGAAGCTTGATTTCTATCCGATCTTCAAGGTATTTGCTTTAGGGCTAGAATTTTGAGAGAAACGCACTGTTAACCTTTTTGGCCGTTTATATTTGGTGAAGAACATGGCTGATAAGAGAAATGAATCAAAAGGGTACTTAAAAAAAACTTTTTGTCATCCAATTTTCACATGTATCGATTTGTTTGGGTTGGGATCGTGACTTAGTCCGAAAAACCTAAACTTGTCTAGATTCGAGTCTATCCACCTATGGAAGAAGATTTTCTGTACAAAATATATAACGCCTCACTTGACCCCTTTAGGAGTCGATTTTTTGAGAAACCTTGAAATTCGGATTCTCTTACCTACTGTGAGCCAAGTTTCGAGACAATCCCTCCCACGGTTTAAGATTACCCAAAGAACTTCAATATTGAATTTTATGCCCTTATGGGTTGTTTTTTGTAAAACCCTGAAACATGGGTTTGTTTGGGTTTGTTTGGGTCCAGTCCTGCGAACTAGAAGATATATTTCAACCGAATTTCGAGTCAATCCATTTACGGTTTAAAGTTTTCCTACAAACTTTAATTGCCAATTTCACCCTCTTAAGAATTGTTTTTTTAAAAACCTTTCCTACGTGACCGATGGCATAATAAAAGGGAACATCAGAACACGATCTGACAAACTGTGCAATTTGTCAGATCGTGTTTATTTTTTCCATATATCGTTGGATGAAAAAGTCTATTTGGTAGACGATATTTTCTCAGTTGGGAGGCAAAAATAAATTCGACAAAAATTGAATCAGCTTTCATCCACGGTTTCGCAATTCTCTCGAGCATCAGCCATGTTAAAACATGGGCAAAAATCGACAGCCGTACGATTCTGATTCGCCTTCGGCTCTTTTCTAAAGTTAGCGAAAAACAGAAAGAATAGAGACAGAGAGAAAGAGAAATACACGTGGGTTTATAGTTTTTCATAAATAATTCTTCCGTCGTCGGTTTCGCCACAAAGGAAAACTCGAAAACGCTTAATATGTATCTAAGTATGGCGATACACGTCCTGCCGCATATTTCCATTCCATTATGCAAAGTGGCATTGGTAGCGGTAACATTACCGCCCGTATAGTTTCAGTGCATCGAGAAAGGGAGAGAGACGGAGAGAACGAGAGTGAGGGGTGGGGTTAGGGGGGGAGAGGGGTAAGGGAAGAGGGAGAACGCTTGGTAAGGCATTTCAGTAAAACGTGCTTCACCGAAGCACAGGGATTTGTATGTTTATAGGCATACCCAATCGATTTATTATAACCCAGCGTATGTCTCTCGGAGAGAGACCTTTCATCTTCAAGTTTAGCTGGTTCGTACGAGGATCCCAATTATAATGCGATTATCGAGGGTAATCGATGATTTTGCGTATTATTATTTGAGTATAGTTGCGTTGCACTAAGTTGCGTTGGCTTTCGTTAATACTGGGATGGGTGACCGGTCGAATAATACTTTTGAGGAGCTTCCGGTAAAATTGGCTGCTTTCGTTAAGGCCATGACGAACATTACTACGTGACACACGATTTCGAGAAAGATAGTCGAATCGTTTTAAACCGCGATTTGTCAAGGACGAAACATTTTGGTAAAAAAATAGCGAGTAGGGGGCCCACGTTACAATCGTTCTGAATTCACACGACAAATTTCGTATGGATTCGTTCAGCGGTTTGAGAGAATAGTGACTTCAAAATTTCGAAGTGGTCGAAGGCTTGTTCGTCATGCCCTTAAAAGGAAAGCATCAAAGTTGGAGAAAATGAAGCTATCTAGGCATGAGTTATCTTCAGTTGCCCTGTGCCCTCGTAAAAATTGATTTCCTTAAGGGAATGACGAACACGTTGGAAAATTTTGACGCGGCAGCTCGTTACGTCGGTAATGACAATTTTGGGATTTTGGGCTGCGAGTAACTACCGACGGATGGCGCGCCCCGCACCCGAATTCGGTCCCAAACTCTCGACTTTTCGGGCGAAGAATAGTGGCAGGACAATTGCCGAGCGCTGAGCGTGCCCGCGCGTGTCTTTATATACGTGTGGATTCGTTACGAGCGCAGCGTGGAGAAAAGACGCGCGTAGTTTCGTCCCAACGAAAACACACACGTATATGTACGTGTGTCAACC